>SNQJ01S0106750.1:0-11233 GCA_010110895.2 Picea sitchensis | reverse complement strand
TTATGATTTGATGTTGAGAGTTCCCAGAGGAGGAAGAGAGTCGACCTTACTGTTTTGTGGATTTATGGAGGAAACCACCACCATTGATCAGTTTTGGTATTGAGAGACACACCCTATCCCATCGGAGATACCATCCAAGTATTTCACTGAGCTATTCAGGAGTATCCAGTACAGTGTGCACAGCTCAGCCAGTGAGGGCGCAAGTCATATTGAGGGTTTGTGGAGCTGCACGAGGTCTGAGCTCAAATTGTAGTTTCCTTCTGACCCAGTAGAGATCTAGCCACGATGCTTCTATTGAGCTATTTATCATCAGATTATGACTGTGAAATATTGTAGAGTGATTCATCCAGTCATTTAGGGCGTAACTCTTTCCACAATACATTTGGGGTTGCAGATGGAGCATCGGGTCAGATCCGGGGAAACCCTTCTGACCTAGTTCTGCATTTGGTGAGACTATCGTTTCAAGAACTATAGCAACATATTCTGTTGGTGGAATCATTTGGGGCGCATCCAGTGTCCCAGGAGGTGCGCAAACCCCCCAAGGGTCCAGATCCAGTAGCTCAGAGGTTAGATCTGATATCCGACACTCATCCATTCTAGTCTAGAGGCCAGGGTGCTTCTATTGGACTAGTTTCCGGTGCATTCCGATGATCTATCCTTCTGGACGATTTTTCCAGCTGGTAGCAATTACCGTATTTCTCCGGAGTTGCATATTTCTGCTGACCCATCCATGCATGCATAAGATCTGCATTCATCTTTTGATCACAATTATTTTATGCTATTTGATTGTATTCCAGTGACGATCCATGAGATCTAGCTGACAATTATACTCTATATTTCCAGTGTGTTATTGTATTTCCATGCTTGAGTTGCATAATATATGTTATTGGGCAGTTGATGCTCTTTACTTCCGCATGCATCCTTTATACATTGTTTAAACCATAAATACACAACATGCACATGCAATAACCAACATGCACCTGGAATAACCAACATGCACATGCAATAACCATAAAGATCTCAAACACACAACTGAAACGCATCCAAAAACCCCCAGTGTATCAGATCTGCAAGACAGAACATTAGATCAGTAGAAAATATCTTGATCAACGGGATCAGGGATATTTCAATGGTATCAGAGCTTTAGTCCTAGCAGCCTGTGACTAAAGACAATGAATATAGCAGACGAACCAGATGGCCGTGAGCATGTAGGTGACGAATGTGTCACTTACAATAGACGCAAGGAAAGAAGGGATAGGCCTAACTTTCCTACTTTCCCTCCCAGTTCAGAGGAAGAGGAAGAGGCACATAGAGAAGTAGAGAGAAGAGCAGAGCGCGAGGCCGAGCGTGAAGCAAAGAGGAGGCTAGGTGATAGATATGAGCGACCAGAGGGCAGTGGTAAGGCCCCCATGGATCCAGATGTAGCCTTCATGCAAGTTATCAATGATATGTTAGCTAGTCAGCGGACCATGTCTCAGTCCTTGGCTTAGGTAGCAGATAGATTGGCTATGGTTGACATCCCAGGCACACAAGCCCCACATGCAGCACAGGGGAACTCAGGGGTAGGCAGTAGACCCCGGTCACCCACTCGTACATACACCACTACGAGTAGGATTCCACATTCGTTGTTTCCTAGTTTCCAGATGGCACCCCCAATAGCAGCAGAAAGACCGCCCACTCATGCAGAGGACATTGCAGAGTATCAGAGAGAGTATGCAGCATTAGGCCATGACTTCCGTCAAGATATGACCTTAGTCGAGTATTGTGGATTCAGACTCAGGAACTACCCCTGAGAGCCATAGAGGGGAGGACCATAGTAGCAGTAGCAACAGGGGAATAACATTGATTTCATCCAAAATTTGGTAAACTCACCATACCATATTTTGATGGATCATCCAAATGCACCGCCAGAGCTTGGGTACATAAACTAGACACCTACTACAAGCTTAACCAGATGACCGAGTCAGAGGCCATCAGTTTCACCACCTTACACTTGGAGGGTGAGGAACAAGAGTGGTGGTATCATGGATTGGTGACATTGGGTCCAATCGCATCACCTCCTACAAAGAGTTCACAGAGAGACTCATGGATAGATTCAAAAGGAGGGATCCAGAGATCCATTTTATATATCTCGCCCAGTTGAGACAAACTGACTTAGAAGAGGCATTCATCTTAGAGTTTCAGAGGGTAGTAGTGGCAGTGATAGACATATCCAAGCCCAGATTGGTCATGTTATTCACAGAAGGGCTCATAGAACCCTTAAGAGGATGGATGAAGGCCTATCAACCACATACCTTGCAGGATGCCATCTGTCGCACTAGATACTTGGCGGATTCAGTGCCAAAAACTAAACCCTTCACCAAACCCTTTATACCACAGAGAAACAAGGATCAGAAGAATCCTCAAAGGGAATGGAAGGGCAAGCCCAAGTTGGATGATGATACCCTTGGGTCCCAGAGCATAGATGCATGGGAAAGGGACAGTTCCACTACATTGAAGTGGAATCAGGCAGTGAGGAGGAGGATGAGGATATTGAGGCACCGATAGATAGTGATTCAGAGACTGAGACCATTCATGAGCCAGAGAAGCATCCGAAGAAACCTTAGATACTAACAAGGACACAACCCAAGGAGGAGGCAAAACCTCGAAGAGAGGTGAAAGGGGGAACTATAGCCACCCTTTCAGGTGTACCCAGGTACAACACTCTCAAGCTCAAGGCAATGCATGACAACATTAGTTGATGGTGGGCCCACCCACAACTTCATAGATGCGTCCTTAGTAGCCAGGAGGGGGTTATGCATGGAGGAGTTTGAGGGATTCCATGTAGCAGTGGCAGATGGATACACGATGACATGCCTGGATATGATCTCGAACCTAGAGGTCAAACTAGGCAACTACACCCTAACAAACACATTTTATGTAGTTGAGCTGTCAGATACTGATGTCGTGCTAGGGGTACAGTGGTTGTATTCATTGGGGGAGATTGGGTTCAACAATCAGACGTTGACCATGAGCTTCAGAGATGCCAGTGGATCGAGAGTTATGCTGAGAGGCATGTCTACAGGGGCACCTCGAGCAGTATTGGCAAAGAGGATGGAGAGGATCTTTCGTCACAGTGATGTGGCTTATGCAACAGAGTGTTTGATCACCACGCAGAAGTACTTAGAGGGTAGGGAGCAGTACCATCCACAAATCAGGGAGCTTCTGGATCAATATGAGCCAGTATTTGGACCAATATCACCAGGGAGACCACCAGACAGGGGTTTTGAGCACATGATTGAGTTAGAGGCAGGGGATACACCGATGATTACAGCACCCTATAGACACCCCAAGAAATTGAAATACAAGATTGAGAAAGCAATCAAAGAATTGCTTGCTATGGAGCAAATCAGGCCCAACATGAGTCCTTTTGCATCTTCATTCATTTTGGTACTGAAGAAGAATGGGACATTACGGATGTGCATTGATTACAGAGCGCTCAACAAGAAAATGATCAAGAATCGTTACCCTATTCCATGCATAAAGGAGCTGATGGATGAGTTACATGGGGTAGTCTTCTTCACGAAGAGTGATTTACGACCAGGATACCATCAGATCAGCATCAGGTAGAAGGATATTGAGAAGACAACATTCTGATGCCATTTCAGACACTTTGAGTTCTTGGTCATGTTGTTTGGGTTGACCAACACACCAACCACTTTCCAATATTGCATGAACCACATCTTCAGAGGATAGTTGGGGCAGTACCTTTTGGTTTTCTTCGATGATATACTGATCTACAACAAGACATGGGATGAGCATCTGGCACATTTGGGGTAGGTCTTGGATATTATGTAGACACAGCCACTATATGCCAAGGAATCCAAATGTGAATTTGGCATGAGAGAACTATTGTACTTGGGGCATATCATCAGTGAGCAGGGAGTACAGGTTCATCAGGAAAATATTGGGGACATTTTGGATTAGCCGACGCCCAAGAACCTCACAGAGCTAAAAGGATTCTTTGGGTTATGCAGTTACTACAGGCGGTTCGTTAAGGGTTTTTCACAGTTGGGAGCACCACTCATAGACTTGACCAAGAAGGGTGTTTTCCATTGGAAAGAGGAGTCACAATAGACATTCAACCAAATGAAGGAGGTTATGAGCACATGCCCTATTCTAGCCCTTCCAGACTTCTCACAGTCATTCGTCTTAGAGTGCGATGCATCAAGGGTGGGGATTGGAGCAATTTTTATGCAGGGGGCCACCCCATTATGTTTGAGAGCATAAATCTCAATGAGTCGGAGAGACTCTATCCTATTTATGACAAGGAGATGCTAGCGATGATGCATGCCTTAACCAAATTCAGGCAGTATCTGGTTGGCAGCACATTTGTAGTGAAGACTGATCATAACAGTCTCAAGTATTTCCTTGATTAGAAAGACCTCGGTGAGAGGCAGCAGAAGTGGGTCTCAAAGATCCAAGCCTTTGACTTTGACATTGAGTATGTCTAGGGAAAAAGGAATATCGTGGCAGATGCCTTGTCCAGGAGGCCGGCAGGATGTTCGATGATGGACATTTGTACATATTGGAAAGCTCATTTGTTGGTGGAATACTCCAAAAACAAATTTGCTTGTGAGGTGATGGGAGAACAGGTGATTGATGATAGATATCGGGTTCTTGATGACATCATTTTCTACAAGGACCGGATCTACTTGGTTCCAGAATCCAGCCTGAAGGGGAAAATTCTGAAGGTGTGTCATGATTCTCCTATAACAGGGCATCAAGGGTACTTCAAAACATATAGGTAGATCAGAGAGAGATTCCCATGGAAGGGTATCAAGGATGATGTGTTGAAACACATACGAGAGTGCACGATTTGTCAACAGAACAAATCCGAGCAGACACACCCCATAGGGATACTACATCCTCTACCCATTCCAAAGAAAAAGTGGGAGAGAATCTCCATGGATTTCATTACAACCCTTCCTAGAGTGCAGGGAAAGGACTGTATATTTGTGGTGGTTGATAGACTGGCCAAATTTGCACATTTCTTCGCCATACCCAAAGACTACAAGGCCATACAAGTAGAAGAGTTGTTCTTTAGAGAGTTATTCTGGTTGCATGGGTTACCCAAGAAGATAGTTAGTGATAGAGATGGGTGCTTCATCAACGCATTTTGGCAAGAGCTTTTCAGGTTGGCAAGCACAGAGCTAGCCACGAGTACCAGCTACCACCCACAGACAGATGGGTAGATAGAGATCATCAACAAATGAGTGGAGGGGTATCTGAGGAACTATGTGGGGGGGCAGCAACGCACTTGGNGATGTCACCGTTCAGGGCATTGTATGGATATGATGCACCCTCCTTTATGGAGATTGTGTTTGGGGACAATAGGGTCCCAGGGGCCAAGGACTGGGTGAAGGAGAGTCAAAGGATTCTTCAATCAGTGAGGGAAAACTTGCAATTAGCTCATAACCAACAGAAGATATATGTAGACTGACACAGAGTTGAGTGCAGTTTTGAGGTAGGGGATTTGGTTTTTCTGAGATTACATCCATACAGACAATCCTCCTTGAAGAGGAGCAGAGCAGAGAAGCTGAAGCCAAAGTTCTACGGGCCATATAGAGTCATTAGGAGGATAGGTGAGGTGGCATATGAGCTAGATCTACCGGAAGGTAGTAAGATTCATAACATCTTTCACATCTCTTGCCTTAAAAGGTCGTGAGACAACAGGTTAGCATTTCAGAGGAGTTTCCACCCTTGGATGAGGAGGTTCAGTTGGAGCTAGTGACGGAGGAGGTACTAGAGTAGAGAGAGCACAAATTGAGGAGCAGGATCATCAGGGAGTGCTTGGTTAGATGGAGGGGTTTTCCAGTGGAGGATGCCACATGGGAGGGAGAGCATATCTTACAACATCCAAGATTGATGTTGCTTGAGGACAAGCAATCTCGGGAAGGGAGGACTGTGATGTCCCATTCCCAAGAGTAGGCCAGCAGGGAGTGACTTAGTAGTCTATGTGTTCCCATAGACTATAGTCAGGCACAAATAGGGACCAAGATGGAGAAATAAGGGTGAATTGATGGCTAAATGATGAATTAAGACAAAATACTTAGGAAAAGTTACTTAAGCCTAAGTCAACGAAGAATTAGAATGAAAAGGTGCTAAAGGGGGACTTAAATTAATTAATTATTCACCTTAGGAGGAAAAGTGCCTAGCTTAGGTGAGGTCAATGGTGAATTAGATTGGGAATGGTATAAAGGGATGAATTTGACCTAATTCCTCATTATGCATTATTATGATTTGATGCTGATAGTTCCCAGAGGAGGAAGAGAGTTGACCTTACTGTTTTGTGTATTTATGGAGGAAACCACCACCATTGATCAGTTTCAGTGTTGAGAGACACACCCTAGCCCATCGAAGATACCATCTAGGTATTTCACTGAGCTATTCAGGAGTATCCAGTACAGTGTGTGCAACTCAGCCAGTGAGGGCGTAAGTCAAATTGCGGTTTTGTGGAGCTGCACAAGGTCTAAGCTCAGATTGTAGTTTCCTTCCGACCTAGTGGAGATCCAACCAGGGTGCTTCTATTGAGCTATTTATCATCAAATTCTGAAGAAGAAATCTTGCAGAGCGCTTCATCCATCCGTTTAGGGCGCAACTCTTACGAAAGTACATTTGGGGTTGCAGACATAGCATCAAGTCAGATCTGGGGAAACCCTTCCGACCCAGTTCTGGATTTGGTGAGACGATTGTTTTGAGCACTATATCAACAAATTATGTTCGTAGAATCATTTGGGGCGCATCCAGTGTCCCAGGAGGTGCGCAAACCCCCGAGGGGTCCAAATCCAGTACCTCAGAGGCCAGATATGATATCTGACACTCATCCATTCTAGTCTAGAGGCCAGGGCGCTTCTATTGGAGTAGTTTCCAGTGCATTCTGATGGTCTATCCTTCCGGACGAGTTTTCCAGCTGGTAGCAGTTACCGTATTTCTCAAGAGTTGCATATTTTTTCCAACCCATCCGTGCATGCATCAGATCTACATTCATCTTCTGATCACGGTTATTTTTATGCTATTTGATTGTATTCCAGTGACGATCCATGAGATCTAGCTGGAAATTATACTCTATATTTCCAGTGTGTTATTGTATTTCCATTCTTGAGTTGCATAATATATGTTATTGGGTAGTTGATGTTCTTTACTTCCACATGCATCCTTTATACACTGTTTAAACCATAAATACACAACATGCACATGAAATAACCAACATGCACCTGAAATAACCAACATGCACATGCAATAACCATAAAGATCTCAAACACACAACTGAAACGCATCTAGAAACCCCCAGTGTATCAGATCTGCAAGACAGAACATTAGATCAATAGAAAATATCTTGATCAGTGGGATCAAGGATATTTCAGAATATAGTCTCATGCATCATGGGGACCAAGACACCCCAAAGCACTTACCTAAGCACAATGTTATAATTTTAAGTTGACTTTAGGAGAAAAGGTAAAATGAAGGAAGGAAAAAGAACATGTGTGGAAAAGCTAGGAGTTAACCCTAGTATATGGTTAACTAACTCAACAGAGAATTAGAACAGGGTATAAAAGAGAAGGAGGGCGCATCTCTCACTCATTTTGGATTATTATTACTTTTGCATTGGGCTCTTGAGCACAAGGATGTTTTGAGGGTTTTGAGATTACAAACCCTAGAGATCAACTCGGTGGTGAAATATTCCACCTATCTTGTTCCAAGCTTGGTCCTTGGGGTGTAATATTCCTCCCACACCATTCTAAAATAGGTACAGGTCACATCCATCAGCAAGGAAGAGACAATGTGCAGCTTCAGGGGTTTTCAAGCAAGAGGGGCGCACCATCTGAAGAAGAACAATTCGATCTAGGAAGAGGAGAAGGCTTTTGGCCTAAAGGACTTTTGGGTTTTCTCCATATGGCCTAGGGCATCCTTTCTATCCCATTGTGGAGGAGGTTTATCTTTCATATGATTTTTTAGATCTTGGCACGAGTTGGAGAGAGGAGGGCACACTACAGAAAGAGGTTTCATCCATTTGGAGGGTCATATCTTCATCATTCATATTTATACTTCACTAGGGGGTTTATCTTGCTCCGATCTACTGTCCCAACCATTTTGGTAGTATTTGGAGGTCTCTAGGAGGGAGGCCGAAATATTGAGTATCTACAACCATACAGGAGGGCACAACTCAACTAGGGGTTTCATCCATTTGGAGGATCAAATATTCATCATTCATATTGAGACTTCACCAGGGGGTTTGTCTTGCCTCGATATACTGTTCCAGGCTCCATCCATTTTGGTATAATTTGGAGGTCTCTAGGAGGGAGGCCAAAATATTGAACATCTACAACCATCCAGGAGGGCGCAACTCAGCTAGGAGGATTGGATCTAGCTCTTGGAGGGAAAGAAATCAATCTTGTTCCTTTCACCAGTTCATTGTAGAACCTTTGGAGGCTATTATCTTCAGTTTTGGACATTATTGTAGCATCTATTATTCCATATTGGTTATTATTATGGTAATCTCCTAGATCTACAGATCTATTGTATCGGGATCTCTCTATTATCTAAATAAAGGTCAGATATGAATTTATTGGTTCTATATTGGTGTTTCTTGTTGTATCTTGTATTTTTCTTATGCCATATGTTCAAATATATATCTTCATGTAATGATCTTCTAATCATAAACCCTTATGTGCAACTTCATGAAGTAAACTTGCAAACACACAAATCACAACAAATAAACAGTTAAACAATCCTTGTTTCCGGGAAAACATTGGCTTGGGAACATTACGCATACCCTAGAGAGTAAGAGGGTTTACACCCCTAGGTTTGTTGTTGATATAACTTGTGCTTTAAAGACCCCATTCACCCAATTTTAAAGGAACTAATTTGAATATTCTTGCATTGGAAAAACAAAATATTGCATTGGGAAACATGATTTCTTGCCATATTAACTTTTTGCAACTTGGGTTTTGTTCCTTGTGCTTAAAGCACTTTCCAACCACTAGGGCATCCCCATCAAAGGGGTATTTCTTGCTGTTGTTACAAACTTACATCTTCAACCATTAGGGCTGCAGAAACCCTAATCTAATTGCTTCAATAACTCTCTTATCAACCGTTGAAATTTGCCCAAAGTTTTCACACTTATACTACTTGGTCCCATCCCCATCATTCTACGCAACCCAAGGGATGATATTTCCTTCTTTGCACCGTAGTCACTCAAAAAATCCCCCTCCCCTCCATGGCTCCATCATAGACAGGTCAAGAATCTCTCTACTATGGGCTCCAGGAAATCTAGCTATAACATAAGTGCTCACAAAGAATTTACACTTTCTCTTTGGGTAATTTCTCACCAGAGAATCACTCAGAGGCATAACAACCTCATTATGAGGATAATTACTAGCTTCAACAATTTTCCTTTAATACATAGTATGGTTGGCCACTCTTTTTCAGCACTCAGCTCTGGTTTTCCTCACTTCTTGCTCACTATAAAAACTACTCTTCTTCCTACTCAAATTTCCTCTTCCCCAATGCTACCTTGACTCTTACTCTTCCCCCAAGGATGATTACACTCAACCCATGTTGTCATAAATGAGTGGGCTGACTTCCTCACCCAACCTCTTACATGAATTCAATGATTGAGTGTTGAATAAGTCAAAAGGATAAATAGATAAATGACAAACTGAGTAATAAAGGTGGCTTAAGACTCAAGGTATATGGAAACCCCCTCAAAACCCACATTAATCCCCCTCTCTTGTGGAATCATAGCCCCCCATTACTCTAGTCCCTACTCATCTGCAACCGACGGTGTATTTCATTTTATTATTTTTCAATGTACAATGTTTACATATTACATTACTTGGCACTTGGCCATTCATAATTTTTACAATTATGCAATGCTACATAAAGGATTAGAACTAGGGTGTTATAGGTTATCTACTATGTCAATAACAAGGGCTATCCAAGACACCAAAGTGCACATTGCACCACTTTTACATTCTTCGTTGCTTATGGGAACATATTCCCCATTCCAATAATTGTTCACCAAGGTTTGTAAATAAAAACTAGTCACCTTATTACCTATTGAAGATATGTTGGTTAAATAGAAAACATCTTTCCATTGGGTTGTCTTCTCTGCCAATAAAAGGGGCTATCCAAGCCACCAAAGTGCACATTGTACATTCTTCATGGCTTGTGAGGATCCCCATTCCAATAATTGTTCAACAAGGTTCGTAAATAAAAACTAGTCACCTTATTACCTATTGAAGATAAGATTTCCTTATTTGTGTCCCCAAGTCAAATTTAAGGGAGGATGTTGGAGATATGTTGTCTAAGAACGACTTGTGACCCTAATGGAACGCAAATGTCAATCATTAAACACCCTTAGTGGTCCACTGTGGGCCACATTTATGTTAGTGGGCGCCCACGAACACCAATGTGGTCCACAATGGACCAGTAAGGGTATTTAATGACTGACATTTATGGTCCATTAGGGCCACAGGTTGAGCTTATCCAACATATCTCCAACATCCTCCCTTAAAATTGACTTGGGGAGACAAATACGAAAAGTTGGCATAAATTATATTTGACCAAGTGTTACATATGAACGTTACCCTCCTAAGTTTTATCGTTATTGTTGGGTTTGGAAGTCTTAGAGCTCTCTTGATGACAAAGGTCTCAATATTTAATTAAATATTTTTGCAAAAGACATGAATAACCATTATCATAGAGGTTAAAATAGAGCATGGTTTGAACATGAACCGAATTTCCATAGAAGAGTTGGATCTTTGAGGGAGTTGTCTTTAAATTCCCACTTCTACACACATGAGCAATGGGTTTCATTGAGTGTGAACCTCTCTTATCTCACACAAAAAGTCAATCGAAAGCCTAAACAAACTTCCCAATATGTGCATGAAAATGTGTTGGCAGCCTAGGAAATTCCACCAAGAGAGGATATTTATGTTGAGAGGCAAAGTATGAGTCAAAGTGTTTAAACCAATGTTGTACATAAGCATCACCTCATGTAATCATCCATACTCCATTCCAAAAAATTCCTTGTGTTGCTTCTTCTTTATGGAGATCTACACAAATGTACCCTTTTCCAAGCACTCACAAGGACTCCAGTTTCCAACCTCTGGTTTCCCAATGATCAACATGGCACTTGTAAATGTCCCCTTCTCCATTGATACTAGGGGAGAACAACTCTTTAATCCAC
>SNQJ01S0106749.1:55528-77863 GCA_010110895.2 Picea sitchensis | reverse complement strand
TTGAATTATTACTCAGTTAACCATAATTAAATTCTGTTAATTAATTTTACTTTATAATCTTAAGCATGTATCCAATTAGGGTTGTTACAGTATGAGAGATAATTTCAAAACAATGGTGAGATCCACTAGTATTAACAATATTCAACAAAGGGCTACTTGAACAAGGAGATTCACTATTTATCAAAAATGAAGAAGAAAAAGAAGAACACATCCTTTGATACACATTTTCTACAGAATCCTCTTCATCCCATGAAAAAGTATGATAAGGATTGGTTATAATTAATTCATGGGAAGAGGCCTTATCCTCTCTAAATTTCAAATGCATATCACCACCATCAAATACTTCAACAAGGGTGATCCGAGATATTTTCATCGTGACTTATAAAGAATTGCATTAAATGAGCATAAATTAAAGTGCACCATTAAAGAAGGGAAATTTAGAAATGAAGAGACATAAGCATCAAATCTGAACAAAAAAAATTGATAACGGAGTTCGTCCCTTGTGGAATACATCTTCGGGTCCTGCTCTCAAATGGGTAGGCTCTTTTATTAACTTAGTAAGAGAATTTGGAAAATACATGAATATATATCATTCTGAAATAAAGCTGCAAAAATAAAGCTCAGATCAGAAAACAAACATCACCATTGGATTTGTGGAGTTGAATTACCCAAAAATGATTGTCTCCATGCTTCGATCCGACTGTGGCACTCCCAGGCCCAAAGGAAATCATGCTTGGGTTTTCGTGCCCTCTGCACCAGCAAGAATGACAGCATCCACCTTGAAGTTCATGACAGATCGTACAGTATGGTCACGCACCTTTTTTTTCCCCCGGGGCTCTAGCTGAAACGCATTCTTAAGTATTAAACGGGGAAAATGTGCCAAGGCACACCCCTTGGCACATTGGTTAGAGCGGAGTTTTAAAGGCTTTTTTCCTGGCGGAGGTTCTAGGGTCGAACCAGTCGGACTCCATTTTTGGCAATGGTTATAATATTTTTAGTCGTGGTTAAAACTGATGCTAAGTTTAGCGGTCTGCCTAGTAATTCTACCAACGATTTCATATATTTGGCGTTCTCTGCTAGATTTGGTGGATCCACCAATTCTTTTTTTTAAACAAAATTTGTTCACGGGCTAACATTGGACATTCTCAGGATGCCACGTGTCACCCTTTGGTTGGGCCACATGGCACCTACTGATTCCCCTACTCACATGATGACATGGCTCACCCTGTCACCACCGTATAGACAAGTGGCACTTCCTGGGTGGTGCCACATGGCATCTCCTGGGGGTGACACATCGCACTTTCTTATTGGTCCATATGGACCCCTGAAAAGTCCACTGGTGGGTGACACATGGAAGCCTATGGTGTTGCCATGTGGCATGCTAACATCATCATCTGTATGATGACTTCACCTTTCCATGTCAGTTGCTGACATCAGCAGTACGGACGTTGATGTGTCCCCTGCTAACTGGTCCTGGTTGACCGCATTTTTGACCATGAATATCTTTCAAACCGTAACTTTGTTTGACGAGTCATTTGCATCGTTATAAATATTGTGACGTGCTCTTCGCGATCATGCTGTTTTCACTTAGTTTTTGGAACTTTGAACTTTTTCCCTTTCTCTGTCTGTTGGAGCCATTTTGAGCGTTCTGAGCTGCCTCTGTGAGTTCTGAGTTATTCTTATCCTTCTCTGGATCCTTTTTGGATCACGCCTTCCCACTGAGAGCTTTTTGGACCACCAAAAGATTTCATCAATCAACTGGTAAGTGAGGGAAGAGTTCCCTCACTTTGTCCT
Source organism: Picea sitchensis (assembly GCA_010110895.2). Lineage (NCBI taxonomy): Eukaryota > Viridiplantae > Streptophyta > Pinopsida > Pinales > Pinaceae > Picea > Picea sitchensis. Next base: position 76,069 of record SNQJ01S0106749.1, on the reverse strand, counting down.
TCTCAATCCACTTTTCTTTTCTTGGATGGGTGCCTTTTAAGTCTACTCGAAGATAATCAACATCACCCCTGCATGAAGTCCTCGTCCTCTTGTCCATGATGATATCTTCCTATAACTCATCCAAGCACTTAGGTGCAAACTCATCAACTAATGGAATTGAAACTTCCTCATCTTGATCCACAATCATGGGAGGCTCAAAAAGCTTCAAGTTCTCAACATTCAAAACTGAGTAAATCTGCATATCGAGCGGAAGATCCAAACGAAAAGCATTGGTATTGCTTTTCTCTAAGATAGTGAAGGGTCCATAACAAATGGGCTTTATTTTCTTGCCTTCACCTTTCAATCTCTCCTTGATGATGTGAAGCCATACCCGTTCTCCAACCTGGAACTAATGATCAACCCTATGCTTGTCATGTCGAGCCTTATATTATGCTTGACTCTTCTCCAATTGTTCCTTGACTGCCTGGTGTATCTGTTGAATCCTCTAGATGAATTTGTGGGCTATGTCCTATGTTCTCTCTTCATTTACATCGGCATCTCTCATGTACATCAAGTCCAAAGGAACCTTTGGTAATTACCCAAAACATGTATCGAAAGGTGAGCTTTGTGTGGAGGAATGTAAAGCTCAGTTGTATGCATGTTGTACATAGGGTATATGTTCATCACATACCTTGGGACGCTTGATGCAGTAGCCTCGAAGCAATAGTACCACTGTTTGGTTTACCACCTCTGTCTATATGTCAGTCTGTGGATGGAAGTCAATACTCCTCTTCAATTTGGTGTCCATCATCTTCCACAAGCTAGTCCAAAATTCCCCAAGAAATCAAATATCTCGATCTGAGACGATAGATGTGGGTAATCCAAAGTGAACCCAAACATGTTGAAAGAAGAGATTAGCAGTCTGTTAAGAAGTGATTTGTTTTTTACAAGGCATCAAGATACACATCTTATTAAACCTATCCACTATAACATACAAATAATCATGACCCCCTTTTGTCATTGGTAAACCCCCTACAAAATCCATGGAAATGGTTTCCCATGGATGGGATGGAACAGGAAGTGGTGAGTATAGCCCCAATTTTCTATTATTGGGCTTACAATTAGAACACATCACACACCCCTTTACATATTTAGTTACATTTTCTTTCATTTGAGGCCAGTAACAAAACCTTTGTAAATGAGCCATAGTTTTTCCTACCCCAAAATGCCCAGACACAAGAGAAGTATGAGCTTCTCATATTACATGGACTCGCTCACTTGTAGGAATACATAGCCTTCCAAGATGGTAAATTAACTTCCCTTGTAGACAATAGTTCTCTACCTGTGCACCAATGTTTAGCTTTGCATATACTTCTTTAAAATATTCATCGATGGAATATTGTTCTATAAAGCTATCATGAGATAAAGAAGCATCCTTCAAAATGTTAGAAGCAACAATAGGAGGTCTAGAAAGCATATCAACTACCTTGTTACTTGTACCCTTTTTATATTTGATTACCAAGTGAAACTGTTGTAGAAAACCCATGCACCTGTAGTGTCAAGATTGTTGCAATTTGGTCTGTGCTTGAAGATACTGTAAGGGTTGGTGATCTGTATGTATAATGGTTTCCTTCCTTAACAAGTAGTGCTTCCATTTATTTACACTCTGGACTAATGCATACAACTCTTTATCATATGTAGGATAGATAACAACAGCTTAGTTAAAAGTTTTAGAGTGGTGACAGATAGGCTTACAATATTGCATTAGTATTGCACCCATGGCGTATCTGATGGCATCTATCTCGATCTCAAAAGGTTGTTGAAGATTCAACAGTGTTAATATTGGTGCGGTATTGATCTTTCCCTTCAATGTGTCGAAATCTTTTTGTTTCTTTCCTTCCCACTGAAAAGTGTTTTTCACATTGGTTGAGGCATGCAGAGGAGATGCTATGAAGGAGAAGTGGTGAATGAATCTCCTCCAATACTAGACTGCACCTAAGAAGCTTCGAACTTCGGTTACACTTTTCGGCTCAGGCCAATTTACAATTACATCAATTTTGGAAGGGTCAATTTTCAATTGTCCTCCTCCTAAAATATGACCTAAGTAAACAAGTGTAGTCTTGCCAAATTCACATTTAGACAATTTTACATACAGATTTCCCCTTTGAAAAGTATCCAATACTTTCTTTACATGTCTCACATGCTCATCCCATGTCCCACTAAAAAAAATAATGTCATCTAAATATACAATCACAAATTCATCTATGAAAGGCCTGAATACATCATTCATCACATGCATGAAAGTTGTCAGAGAATTACAAAGCCCAAACAGCATAACCAACCACTCAAACAGTGCAAGTTTGGTTTTAAAGGAAGTTTTCCATGCATCATGTTCTGTGACTCTGATTTGATGATATCGACTGTGAAAATCCAACTGAGTGAAATAGACAACATTCTTTAATTGATCAAGTAAATCATCTATGCGAGGAAGAGGGTATCGATTTTTCACCGTGATTTTATTTAAGTCCTGGTAATCCACACATTCGCCATGTGTCATCCTTATTTGGCACCATCACGATCAGAGAACCACAAGGAGATGAACTGGGCCTGATGACCCCTTGATCCAATAAGTCATGTACCTGCTTCTTGATCTCTGTCATCTCTACAACTGACATCCTGTACATGCCTACTTTAGGCAAAGGTGAATCCTGTTGAAGATGTATCTCATGTTGGATTTCCCTCTTAGGAGGTGATCCATCTGGTTCCTGAAAAATATCATCATAGTTAGCAACAATATCAATTAATTCATTTTTATGAGATGGATCACACCCTTGGAAAGCATCGGATGTCCCGACATCTTTCTCTCTGACAACCATGAGTACATATCTCTTATTAGTGTTTATGAGTCTTTTTATTTTCCCTACACTAACAAGTGTTGTATTTACCCTCATGTTGTGAGCTCTAACAATATATTCCACTTCTCCCTTAGTAAGGTGGTATTTGTTCTCATGTCGAAAGAAGACTACTTTTCTATCATAAATATAAGGACTTACCAACACTATGTTAGGGACCTAACCCCTCACGTAGGTAGAATAATATGTTTCCATGTAATAAAGATCAATATTAATAAGGCCTAGCAATAAGGAAGAATAAGTCCAATGTAAGAAGACCTAATAGAAGCTTCTGCTTCTATAAGGATCTTCCTCTAGATGGTTCTTTTGATAAACATATTTAGTATAAATAGGAGTCAAGGGTATGAAAACTTTTGTCTTGGATATTATTGTAATAGAGCTCTGCTCTACTGGAGGTTGCCCCCTCGAAGAGGCAAGTGAACATTACTCTCGGTAATCAAAGTGTTATTTCTGGTGTTATTTTGTTATCATTTTGGCATTATCATGGTGTTGTTCTGGTTATATTGTTGTTCATCTACCATTTCTAGCTATTTATTTATGTTTTGCATACTTTTTATATTTGGAATATTACAAGTGGTATCAGAGCACCTTCCACAGCAGAAAATTGTGGGTTAAATTTTTTCAGGGTAGAGACATATTTTGGCATCTTTAAGCTACAGATATTTTTCGTTACGCACATAAACCCGTGGTTGTGGATTCATACACGTAGGAAATACAAGTGGTACTTAAGAGCACATATGTTGGCCACCCTTGTAACCCATGTTGGTACCCCTTCGAGTGGTAGTGCATCAGACAACACCTGTATACAGATCAACCTAGATCTCCTGAAGCCCTCCGTAGATAAACCGATCGGCCACCTGACTGCTATAGTGCCACCAAGAAAAGAACTCGGGAAGATGCTCTCTAGTACCTAGGTAGTTGGGTAGTACGGCTAAGGGTACAGTCTAGCCTCCTTAGTTGGTGACCTGAGATATTGGGCTGAGTACTACTGTTGGACCCCGCACGTATATTAGAGAGCTATAGCACAGGGAAAACCCTTGTATGTAGAACCCTTGGTATGGAAACGAAAACAGAACAGACAATATCTATTGCAGTGCAACTATGTCTCATGCATTCGAGTTGCGAAATTACTACACATTTCTTCTTGTTAAGCATCTGGGAATTTCATCACTACAATATTCTTCAGATCAGAGTATAACTCCACAAAAGAAAAAAGAAAAAAATAAATAAATAAAAGTCTGGATCCTTTTGGCACCATTATTTGATACCTATTCCGTTTGATTTCTCTCTTTTGCATTATCGCAGTCATACCTATCATTTTTCAGCAAAAAAAAAATTGTGGACCCAACACCCTTCCCACACCCTTATTTGGGATTTACCCCATTGGATTCAACTCGTCACCCTGATCGTTGTTATAAACTTCACCCATAACCCATTTTATGTGTGGTACCACCCGCCCCTTTTCGTGTTCCCTCGTCATCATGGCCCATACCCATAGCCAATACTTGGAAGCTCACTTCAATACCTTGCACTATAATTTCACATAAACCCAACAAGAAGTGTGGCAGATCAGTGCCAATATTCTCTCCATCAATCAAAAAATGCATTCCTCCATCGTTGCTCTAGTCGCTGCCTCAATCGAGGAATTCAAACAAGAGCTCAAACAAGACATTACTACCCAAATTGAATCTATCGCTATGAATATGTGTGCCAAGCTACATATCCCTGCAGATCTTCCCTTATCTGACCCACCTTTTCATACCAAAAGTGAAAATTCCTCTCATTCCCAGAATTTTCAGCCCCATCGCTTTCAATGTGACCTACGCCTTCCGCATGTGGATGTGACCAAATTTGATGGATCGGATCCCACTGGTTGGGTAACTCAAATGGAACATTATTTCTCTTTGTATGGAATTACGGATGAGTTGGCCAAACTCTGGTATGTTTTTCTCCATCTAGATCAAGAACGTTGGCAATGGTGGCAATGGAGAAAAATGCTCGCCAAGGGTATGTGGCTTGGACACACTTTATGGCAGATATTTATGAGCTCTTTGACACTAACACCAACCATTTAGGTCGTTTGACAAAGTTGAAACAATATGGCACAGTGGAAGACTTTATAGCTTCTTTTGAGCAACTGGATTTTCGTACAGAGGGCATGTCTAATTCTTTTTTCCGAGAATGTTTTATCAGTGGCCTCAAGGATGAGATTCGTGCTCGTGTCCTCATGGCTCGGCCTCAGAGTTGGGTGGATGCTACTAAAAGAGCTAAGGAATCACAACGGGTTGTCTCTTCTCAAAACCACAAACCCTCCTTTATTCCTTGCACTAAACTAGTAACTCCCACTCCTCCTTCTTCTCCACTAAAGATCCAGAAATTGACCAAGGCTGAAATGGATGAACGCCAACTCAAAGGCCTTTTTTATAATTGCGATGAAAAATATTTTCCGGGACACAAGTGTAAGGAAAAAAATATTTTCATGGCCATCTCGGAGGATGTTTCAGAAGAGGATGTTGAGGCTCCCCTTGTGTCTGTGTCACCTGAACCCACTGACATAACCCCTCCCTCAGACCCTCTTGAAGTAGAACTGGTCATTTCCCTAAATGCTCTCACTAGATTCTCTGCTCCCTAAACCCTCAAGCTAATTGGTTACATTAATCATAGGAAGGCCATCATTCTTTTTGATAGTGAAAGCACCCATAATTTTATTCATCACCGCATTGCCCAAGAAACTAATTGCTATATTCGTGCAATCAATAATTTCCAAATAATGATTGCCAATGGTGGGTCCATGAAATGTGGAGGGCATTGTGAAAATGTGTGTCTCCAAATTGGTGAATACCATCTGAAATCTCATATGTTTTCTATTGACATGGGCGGTTGTGACATTGTGTTGGGTGCAGAATGGCTAATGACTTTGGGTCCCATTCTCATGGATTTTAAGGAATTAACCATGCAATTCAACCAGGAGGGCCAACAATATAAGTTCCAAGGCATCACCACCGGTTCCCCAGAGATCATTAGTTCCCATCGCATGGAAAATATTCTCAAAAAAGGTCATTCTGGCATTATTGCCCAACTCCATGCCATACAAGCCACTGAGACACCCTCTATGCTGCAAGACCTCCAATCCATCCTCTTTAAACATCAAGTGGTTTTTTCCACTTCCCAGGGACTCCCTCCTTCTTGTGGTGTTCATGATCATTCAATTCCCCTTGTCCCAGGAATCCTTCCTCTGAATATACATCCCTATCATCACCCCTTTTCCCAAAAAAATGAAATTGAGAAAATGGTTCATGAATTGCTCAACACAGGTGTTATCTGCCCTAGTATGAGCCCCTACTCTTCTCATGTGGTCATGGTCATTAAGAAAGAAGGTTCTTGGTTCATGTATCTCAACTTCTGTGCCCTCAACAAAGCAACCATTAAAGACAAATTTCCCATTCCTGTCTTTGATGACCTCTTCGATGAATTGAGTGGCGTCGAGTTCTTTACTAAACTTGATCTTCGTTTGGGATACCACCAGATCTGTATGAAAGAGTTTGACATTCCTAAGACTAACTTTAGAACTCATGAGGGCCACTATGAGTTTTTGGTCATGCCCTTTGGCTTGTGTAATGCTCCCTCCACTTTCCAAAGCCTCATGAATCATGTCTTTCATCCTTTTCTTCGTCATTTTGTGTTAGTTTTCTTTGATGATATCCTCATCTACAACAAAACCTAGATAGACCATCTTGCTCATGTGGATCGACTTCTCCATATACTCTCTTAGCACCAAATTTTTCTTAAACAATCTAAATGTTCTTTTGGTGCCTCGGAAGTAGAGTACTTGGGTCATCTTGTGGGAAAGGACGGCGTCAGGGTGGATCCTAAAAATATTGAAGCTATGCAAGATTGGCCTCACCCAAAGACTCTCAAAATCTTGCGGGGATTTCTGGGTTTAACAGGTTATTATCGCAAGTTTGTTAAGAATTATAGAAATATTGTGGCACCTCTCACTGCACTCCTTAAAAAGAATTCTTTCACTTGGACTCCAGCCGCTTCTCAAGATTTTCAAACCTTGAAGATGTCCATGTACACCACTCCAGTCCTGGCCCTTCCTGATTTCACAAATACCTTTGTCCTGGAATGTGATGCTTCCGATAAAGGAATTGGCATTGTCCTTATGCAAGAGGGTCAGCCTTTGGCCTCTACCAGCAAACAACTTTCCAAGAGAAATTTGGGAAAATCAATCTATGAATAGGAAATGTTGGCTATTCTCCATGTCGTGGATCTTTGACGACCTTATATATTGGGGAAATGCTTCCAAATTAAGACAGATCATCAAAGCCTCAAGTATTTTCTAGAACAATGCCTTTCCTCCCTCGAGAAACAAAAATGGGTGACTAAGCTCTTTGGATATGATTATGAGATTATTTAGAGAAAAGGAAAAGACAATGTGGTTGTTGATGCACTTTGTAGAAAATATGAAGATGAAGGGTCTATTTTTTCTCTCTCTTTCATTATACCAGATTGGCTCCAAGTTGTTTTCCAGGAATGGCTACACGATCCCAAAAGTTCGCATCTGATACAACAATTGCAGTCCAATTCTCCAGTTTATCGAGGGTACTCTTGGCTGAATCATGAGCTTTGATACAAAGGTCATTTGTATTTAAGTAAACAGTCAAAAATTAAAATCACAGTACTTTCTGAGCTTCATGCTACACCCACAGCTGGGCACTTCTGTTTTACCAAAACTTATGACCGGGTCAAACTTTCTTTTTTCTGGGAGGGTATGAAATAGGACGTTCATAATTTTGTGGCTGAATGTGATGTGTTTCAATGCAACAAGGACGAAACTGTCAAATCTCCTAGCACACTACAACCGCTTCTGATTCCACCTGCTATTTGGAAGGATATCTCTATGGATTTTATTATAGGCTTACCTAAATCGGGCAATAAATCAGTCATCATGGTGGTAGTTGATCATCTTTCCAAGTATGCTCATTTATGTTCTCTTCAACACCCATTTATAGCATCTATTATGGCTCAATGTTTCATGGATCAGGTCTTCAATATTCATGGCATACCACATTCTATTGTTTCTGATTGCGACCCAACTTTCACCAGCAATTTTTGGAAAGAACTGTTCAAGCTACAAGGCACCCAATTGCATCTCAGTATAGCTTATCATCCCCAGAATGATGGTCAAAATGAATTTGTCAACAAATGTTTGGAAACATATTTGAGGTGTTTTGCATCGGAAAGGCAGAATCAGTGGGTTCAATGGTTACCACTAGTTGAATGGTGGTACAACACTTCATACCATAGAGCTACATGCATGACTCCTTTTGAAGCAGTATATGGAAAAAATCCACCTTCATTCCTCTCATATTTTCCAGGTGTCTCGAAGTTCCAGGCAGTTGACCAAACTCTTACAGTTCGAGAGGCTATTCTTAGTACCCTCAAAGAGAATTTGGGCATGGCCCAGAATCGCATGAAACAACAAGTAGATCAAGGTCACTCTGAATGTCACTTTGCAGAAGGGGATCAAGTGTTTCTTCGACTGCAACCTTACAAGAAAACTTCCCTCAAAGATGACCATTGTCAGAAACTGGCACCCAAATTTTATGGTCCTTATACCATTCTCAAGCGTGTGGGATGGGTGGCCTATCAGTTAGCTTTTCCCAGTCATTCTAAGATCCATCATTTTTTTCATGTTTCATGCTTAAAGAAGGTGATTGGAACTAAGTGCCAAACTCAAACCAACCTTCCTAAGTTGGACGAAGAAGGCTCCATTTGGCTACAACCACAAGAATTTTTGGACTAGCGTTAGTGTCGACTGCGTCAGCAAACCATCAAGGAAGTGTTATTCTAGTGGAAAGATACAACTCCAGCAGATGCCACTTGGGAACCAGCTACCATTCTGCAACAATTCCCCCATCTAAAGCCTTGAGGATAAGGTTTTTTTAAGGGGGAGGACATGTTAGGGACCTAAACCCTCATGTTAGGGACCTAACCCCTCATGTAGGTAGAATAATATATTTCCATGTAATAAAGGTCAATATCAATAAGGCCTAGCAATAAGGAAGAATAAGTCCAATGTAAGAAGACCTAATAGAAGCTTTCACTTCTAGAAGGATCTTCCTCTAGATGGTTCTTTTGATAGAAATATTTAGTTTAAATAGGAGTCGAGGGTATGAGAAATTTTGTCTTGGATATTATTGTAATAGAGCTCTGTTCTGCTGGAGCTTTCCCCCTCGAAGAGGCAAGTGAATATTTCTCTCGGTAATCAAAGTGTTATTTCTGGTGTTATTTTGTTATCATTTTGGTATTATTGTGGTGTTCTTCTGGTTATATTGTTGTTCATCTGCCATTTCTAGCTATTCATTTATGTTTTTCATACTTTTTATATCTGGAATATTACACACTATGCCACATATATCAAGTGGTACAACATCCAAAACGACTTCATCAATCAATTTTGAAGCAATAGCAAATCTTATCCTACATTGTTTGGTGACATTAAGTTTTTCTTTGTCGCATACCCAACCAAGAGGATAAGGTTTCAGATGTGGTTTCATTTCAAGATCCATTTTCTTGACAAGTGCTTCAGATATTAAGTTTACTTGGGAACCTGGAACAAATAATGTATCTATATTAGTATGCTTACATGCAACTCTTATGTGAAATAACCCATTCCTCTTTCGTTCATCAACATAAGATTCATCATTGGAACTAGAACTAGCATGAAGACATTATTTACCTTGTACTCCAACCGCTGTGATATTTCCGTCATCTCTTTAATTGGAACCAAGATCGTGTTGTACTGTAGCAACGGTCTTTGTCTTCCCCTTTCCACCGAACTATTTCAGTTTCTTTTATGGATGCAGTTTCCAACAGTGTTCTTCATCGTGACCTCTCTTCTTGCAATGAGTGCAAGATGGTTTTCCTCCTTCTCTTGTCACTATAGCGGTCTTCTTTTCCTTCCTTTTAAACTTCTTAAAAGTCTTATGTGGAAAATTTGAAGGTTTCTTTGTGGAATCTTCTTGAACATGTTTCCCCCTGTTCTCAAGGTGAGTGGCTTGCACACAAACTTCATCAAGACTAGTGGGGTTAAACAAGAGCAAAGTATGATGAATATAATCGTGAAGTGCGCCAATATACTTCATTAAAGTTTCATAAGAATCCAAAGGAATATTCAATGCTAGAGCTTTCTTCCTAAATTCTTTTGTGAAACTTTATACAATTTGTCCTTTAATTTTCCTTAAGGATTGTCATTCCATCGTTGCTTTATGTAAATACCCTAATGGATAAAATTTCTTCCTAATCACTAAGTTAAATTCCAACCATGAGGAAAGAAGCTTACCACACTTACCTTTGTCCTGAAGCTTGCTCTCCCACCATATCAGAGCAGTGCCTTCCAACTGAAGAGAAGCCAATTGAAGTTTAACTTCCTCTTCATCAATATGATGGACACAGAAATACACTTCAACCTGACGGATCCAATTATCTAACTTTTCAGGATTAGCATCTCCATTAAACATAGGTAAATAAAAATTTACATCAAGCTTTAATAATGGTTTCTTAAAAGAGGCCTTATGACTAGAATGATGAGAATGGTGAGAATCCTCAGGGGAAGAAGAACTAGAACTCGAAGGTGAATATGGAGGCTCACGAGGATCTCCTCCAGCCCCTTGGTTTACTGAAGAAGCATTATCTGCATGTTCTTCCTTTTTCTTCCATTTTTTCTTCATCCTCTTCTCGTAATCTCCATACATTCGCCCGATCATTTCTAACATGTGATAAAAGACCATGTGAAAGTTTTTCTCTTGTTCATCACGCTTGTCCTTTTCTATCATTTTATTCCTTCTGGATACATGGCCAACTTCAGGATTGAGAGTCTTTAAAGTTCCTTCACCCTGCTTATGCTTGGCCCTAGTAAGCATAATAAAACATGACTTCTCTGATACCAACATGATCCAAGATCTTTTCATCATGACTTATAAAGAATTGCATTAAATGAGCATAAATTAAAGTGCATGATTAAAGAAGGGAAATTTATAAATGAAGAGACATAAGCATCAGATATGAACACAAAAATTTGATAACAGAGTTCGTCCCTGGTGGACTACGTCTCCGAGTCCTACTCTCAAATGGGTAGGCTCTTTTATTAACTCAGTAAGAGAATTTGGCAAATACATGAATATATCTCATTCTGAAATCAAGCTGCACAAATAATGCTCAGATCAGAAAAGAAAAAAGAAAAAACATCAACATTGGATTTGTGGCATCGAATTACCCAAAAATGACGGTCTCCAAGCTCTGATCTGACTCTGGCACTCCCAAGCCCAAAGGAAATCCTGTCTCGATTTTTGTGCCCTCTGCACTAGCAATAATGACAACATCCACCTCAAAGTTCATGTTGGATCATACAGTACGGTCATGCACCCTTTTTTCACCACGGGCTCTGGTTGAAATGTGTTCTTAAGTATTAAACGGGGCGGACATGCCAAGGCACACCCCTTGGCGCATTGGTTAGAGTGGAATTTTAAAGGCTTTGTTCTTGGCGGAGGTTCCAGTGTCGAACCCACCAGACTCCATTTTTGGCACTGGTTATAGTATTTTTAGCCATGGTTAAATCCATTTCTAATTTTAGTGGTCCACCTAGTAATGTCGCCAATGATTACATAGATTTGGCGTGGTCCGCCAGATTTGGTGAACTGGCCAATTCTTTTTTTTAAACAAAATTTGTTCATGGGATAACATTGGGCATTCTCGGGATGCCATGTGTCGCCCTATGGTTGGGCCACATGGCACCTGCTCACATGATGACATGGCTCACCCTATCACCATCATACTGACACATGGCGCTTCCTGGGTGGTGCCACCTGGTGTCTCATGTGGGTTCCACGTGGCACTTTCCTATTGGTCCATATGGACCCCTGAAAATTCCACTGGTGGGTGACACATGGAAGCTTGTGGTGTTGCCACGTGGCATGTTGATGTCATCATCCATATGATGATGTCACTCGACCATGTCAACTGCTGACATCATGCTAACGTCAGCAGTATGGACGTTGATGTGTCCCTTGTTGACAGGTCCTGGTTGAACGCATCTTTGACCACAAATATCTTTCAAACCGTAACTTTGTTTGACGATCCGTTTGCATCGTTAGAAATCTTGTGACGTGCTCTTCGTGATCATGCCATTTTCACTGAGTTTTGGGAACTTTGAATTTTTCCCCTTTCTTTGTCTGTTGGAGCCATTCTAAGCATTTTGAGCTGCTTGTGTGAGTTTTGAGTTATTCTTAGCCTTCTCTGGATCCTTTTTGGATCAAAGGGTCAGCTCCATTGAGCATATTTGAATAGGACCATGAGTATATCCCTGCAAAGTTAAAAGATTAAAGACATCAGGGTATAAATAGAAATAAGTGGAAGAATTCAGAGAATGAAAAGCTTCTCTAGAACAAGAGGGATTTTCAGAAAGTGACTCCCTAAATGATAGTTCCTCCTCTTTAAAAAAATTGTTGGATGATTGTGAATCAGTGTGCTCCACACTAGGCGTGGTTTTACAATCAACATGTTCTTCCTCGAGATAGTTTTTCTCTTGTAAACAAGAAGTGGGTTGTTGTGTTACAAGAGGAATGTCTTGTATGTTNCTAGAACAAGAGGGATTTTCAGAAAGTGACTCCCTAAATGATAGTTCCTCCTCTTTAAAAAAAATTGTTGGATGATTGTGAATCAGTGTGCTCCACACTAGGCGTGGTTTTACAATCAACATGTTCTTCCTCGAGATAGTTTTTCTCTTGTAAACAAGAAGTGGGTTGTTGTGTTACAAGAGGAATGTCTTGTATGTTTATTTCTTCTCCTTGAGTGAAAAAATTAGCGTGGATGTCTTTCTCCTGCACAACATGAGGATATGAAATATCTTCCAAAGAATATTCATGGTTAGAAGAGAGGAGAAAATTACAAGAATCGTTAGAACAAGAAGTTTCAATAAATGAAATATTATCCATGGGTGAGGAAAGATTCATTTCATGAGTGTCCAGATTTTCTTCATTCACAAAATGATCAACATTTAAAGTTTTCTCCATAGCTCCCTCCTCCATTTCTTGTGATGAAAAATATGAGATAGGGCAATGAGAACCAGACATAACCATCAGTATGGCTCGAAGTGTCCCATTATCAGAAGGAAAACCCTTCTCTTGGTCAACTAGAGAAACATATGAACTTGAATTTAAACAAGAGGCTTATTTTTCGTCACAAGGAAAGAAAGGGGGAATTGAGTGGTGAGAGGATACATATTCTTCTTCCAAAAAAGAATTTTCTATCTGATATATATCCCCCACAGTAAAGAAAGATCCAAACATATGAATTCCATCCAAACCATTAACATTTTCATTTAAATCTAAATCAGCATGTAAAGGAACATTAGAACATGATTTAGATTCTTCATCCACTAGTTGGTCTATTTCATTAGTAAGAGAAACTAAACAGGAAATAAGATCATTTTTAGAAGGCCTATCATCCAAAGGAAACCTATAGAAAAGATGAACAAATCTGATAATAAAATCTGCAAGAGATTCATCTTCGTTCTTCTTAAGCTCTAAAATTTATGCACCTAAACTATCATAATCATAACCCTCAAACGCATGCAAAAATTTATGCATAAATTGTTCCCATGTGTGAATATAGGAAGGCGGCAAAGTCTCACACCAACTCTTGACCCGACTTGCAAAAGTGAGGGTGAATAACCTGCAAATGATATGTATATCAGTAATATTGTGAGAACCACAAAATTTGCAGAAATTGAAAGCATGTTCAGATGCAGAGATTTCACCCTCACCATCAAATCTTAGTTGCGAAAAGAAATAGAAAATATTTCTAGGAGGTTTGGGAGGTACAATACTAGAGAAACACCTCCATAAAGGGATATGGGATGGAGCCATTAGTAAATTAAAATAAAAAATCAATGCAAATGACTCCTAGGGCTCAGCTTTTCATCTGGCCCTTCTTCTAGCACCATTTATGTTGACGGGACAGAATGACCCATTCAATCAGATGAGGGAAAATTCCCAATGACAGATCCCAATCAGACCCACTCTCGTTTTCGATAGCATTTCCCATGAGTTTATGGGCCTCATTGCCGCTCAGAATTAAAATAATAAAAAGGGGAAAGAGAGTGAACTTCCCCCCAAAGAGTTCTAACTAATTCTAAGTCTAAACTAACTAAAAAATAACTAATCTAATCTAAACTAATTCTAACTTGCCCCGGGAGAAAAACTAAAAGAATGAGTACATCAAGATATAATGTCATTAGAATGAGAAAAAAATCATGTATGTTAATGATATGTGATAACAACAATGTTGCAAATACACAGACAATTAGTTGTACAATGCATCTATAACATCATTTATGTACCCACAAGGAAACCAGTGATAGCATAAGCAGACAGAATAGATTGGAGAAATAGTTCGTATGACACAATCCTATCTAATCAAACAGAAGACAAATGCATAATGAATAGTCTCATGTACATCCACCAAAGCCACCAATTTCAGAAATTCCTAATGCTCTTTATTTCTCAGAAGTAGTAATATCATATTTAGTTACAAAGGGAAAAAGTCTCGATACATTCAACTAGCTCCCTTTTATAGAACAAGAGAGAGACTCTTAAGTTCTCATGACCATTTGTTTCGATTTTCCCTAATTTTTTCTTTTTTAAATTACAATTTTTTCTAGAATTTATAAAATGTAGATGTAGGAGTTACAAATGGGAGTTGAAGATACTCTCGGGTGGTTACATTTTCCCTATGACAGTTTACCAATGATATATATTTAAATTTATTATTCAATCTTCCTATTGGTTCATTTTCTGAATTTCTTGTGTTGTTTTGGGCCTTTCTGGCTCTGATATGTTGAATGATATCATTTTGTCTTGTTCTCCTCTGTCTCAAATTTTCATTCAACTATTTATGGCTCAATTTTGTCATTGATAGCTCAAGATAAGATTGTTTGAAGTCAGTATGTCTGGTTCTTCATATGAATTTGGGTTATGTATGTGTTTTGAATTTTTGAGAAATTTACACTCTCAATATTCCCCAATTTTCTATTTCATCTTGTTTTTATCTTCTCTATCTTTCTATCTATATAGAATGTTCTTGATTTCATTACTCGTAGCCCCTAATATGATTGCTTGAAGTTGGTATGGCCATTTTCCCCCCCAAATATGTGGTTGTCAGTTTTCTATAATTTCTGATGTCTTATATCAGTTTCTCGATCTATAGACCCATAATATTGCATTCTTATGTCCAATACCTTTCCAATGAGGCATCACAGGCCTCATTTCGAAATTTGTCGCAAAAGTTATGCTATTTAAAATTTCTCACTCAACAGCCATTGACCAGCCCCGTGGGTTAATTTGGACCCTTAATTCTTGAACCTACAAAAGAAAAAAACCACCAGATCAATTGCTCTGGTCAATTTTCCATCGAACCTCGAAAATGGTAGAGTGTGAATTTAGAACTTTGCATCGGAGGCTTCCTCTCTGCTATTCAATTCCCATCATGACGTATTAACTCTGAGAGTGAGATCTAGTCGTTCAACAGCGCCGGAGAAATATGCATCATCCATCGGGGGAGTTATTTCGTAGTCTACTCTAATGTGTCAGTGAAAAGGGATTTATGAAAATAATTGAAGAATATTTCTTATTTGCTTTGCATGTTAAAGGTTAAAGCCCGAAAAAAGTAATGACGTGTAGGTGGAACTAATCATTTGGCATCCAGAAAATTTGTGAAGTTTCAAGGTATTGACAAGAGATATCGAGGAATATTCCCTCATAGCTCCATTTTGCATGCAAAAGATCTGGATCATCCTTCCAGTGACGGTCAATGGTCATGATTAAAATTCATTAGGAGTCTGAAGGAGATCGTTTGGAGTGTTAACTTTGACCATCCAAACTTATAACCTGAATATTGTTGGATGAAAAATATTTGATCGTTCACTCAAGGAAAAGATCGATGCCTCAGGAGAGTTTCTCTTTGGTAATCCGCTCGAGGTTTAAGATTGTGAAACTTTTCAAAGTAATAAGCATGTGGTTTCGATGTTGGTTGCTTAGAAGGAAAATGGTCTTAGATTTAAAAGAGAATGTGTAATTCACTAAAGAATTCAGTTGCAAAAAACATTGTTATGTGAAAGAAGAAGATAAGGATTCGATCTGAGGAAATGAAGGAACATTCGCGAACTAAGGAACTTAAATAAATTTATGTATTGTGAGTATTGTAGCCATAAGGCCATCAACTTCTGAGAACGAATGAAGGTCGTCCATCGAGTAGTGAGTGAAATTAAATTCCAACCATTCATTGGGTGAGGGTTGTTGGAGTGATTTGTGATATTAGGAGTAGATGTACTCTAATGGAGAAGGACTTTGACAATGAAGAGTGTGAATGCCAAGGACGATGAAGCTTCAATGTCTTTGTCGGAGTATGTGATCGAAAGGCTGGGAAGAAGAGTCAATACAAATCCTGGTGATGATGAGGATAAGTGGTGGGCACCACATCAACATTAGCGCCATGTCATAAGACACGGGAGAGTGTGAGTCATGCAGATTCCATGTGGGAGTGGAAAGAAAAGGTGAGATTTGGCTTAGGAAAATTTTACGAGGCCATAACTTTCAATCTGGAACTCAGATTTAAGAATGGTTACATTCATTGGAAAGCTCTCGATGGTAAAAATCCAACTATGAGATTTGGTTAGAGGAAATAATAAAGGAAAAGAAGGATAAAACCCAATAGGCCTTGGGCCTAGGTTTTGGGAGAGAAGGAAGTCTAAAATAAGAATCTAGTAGAGATCAATCTGAAGAGGCTTGGGGATAGGGTTATAGGAAATGTGGATCCAATAGCCTTGGAATCTCAGGACCTCGGGAAAAGAGGAATCTCGATAAGGATCAAATTCAAGGTTCCAGAAAAGGATGAACAGATTTCCCACATGCCTCTCAATGTTGGAGCAGTCATGCGAACAAAGTGGCTCTTCAAACCTTATCCTACAAAGAAAAAGAATGAGATCATCCATGGAATCAAGGAAGACTAACTAATATAATAAACAATATAGTCCCTACCTTTAAACCAACTTATGAGAGAGTGTTAGGTTTATTGAAAAATAATGTGATGACTGTAGGTGAGTTTCTTAAGACTACATATGCTAATTCGAAATAGAAGAGTAGGATCCGTATGAGAGACAACATAGTATGAAGTCATGCAACATAAAATGTTAGCAAGAGGATGTAGAATTTGAATTGGGAAATCAGAAAATAATCAGCTACAACCTCATCTAAGACGTGCAATAGAACATCAATCCATGCAGCCAAATAGGATCATCAAGCACTTCAAAATCAACAAAAGGTATGAATACAGCATGTCAAGTCCATCATACAAATGTCAACAAATATAACAGCCCAATATCATTATGAAGACATTTGAAATCATCAGATTGGGAAGGACATTCAACACCCATCAAAGAAAATCATCCATCACGATAAAAATCTCCAACTCCTTCAAATTAGGCAAAGGGATAGCATTAGGTTCAAGCATTAAAGGATTAGGCAATAGGGTTGAAATTTTAGTAGGGGGGGACTTCCCTTTCACTTGTAAAAGCAAAAGTAAAGGTGGGTTGTTGCGACCACAACAAACTAAGGACTGAAATTTTCACTACCCTTGAGGATTTTTGTTATCTTGTGCTATGGTATGGTGTTTCTTTGGTTTTTTACTTGATTATGATGATGTGCTAGCTCTTGGAGGTCATTTTCTATATTTTGTGGTGGTTATCTTGGCATTTTATGGTTTATCTTGTTACTATTGGATTGTTAAGACATGTTACTTATTGCTATAATTTGTAATTCAAGCTCAAAGTTAATTTTTCTAAATCTAGGTAGGGAGTATAAGTGAATACACCCCTACTTTAGCTCCACCATAGTTTTAAGCATAGAATAATTGTTTGCAAGGGTTTGCTAAGGAAATATAAGGATATACACCCCTTAGTTTTAAACCCTAGATAGGTTACTTGCCTTGGGAAATAAGAGAATTTATACCCCTAAGGAGGTAGTATCTTTCGCTCTTTTCTTTTGACTCCATTAACCCATAATCAAAGGCACTAGTCGTTGCATTGGAGAAATAAAATGTTGCATTGATAAACGTGAAAAGTTGATTTTTGAAGTTCTCTCACTTGGACATTGTTCCTTGAGCCCTAGGCTATCTTTCCTCATTGAGGCATCCTCTTTCACCCACTATAAATTTTTGTTGTTACAAAACTAACCTACAGCCATTAGGTATGCATAAATCTAACCCTTTAACCCTAGATAACTCCTAAGCTAACCCTAGGAATTGGCTATAAAATTTTCCTAACAAACTACTAACCCTAGCGCACTTGTTGGGCTAGTTTGAGGTGATTTAAATTAGCTGAATTTTATGTTGCAAGGCTTGGTTTGCTACATACATAAGGCTGATAAATATCATTGCAGTAAGATTTGTTTTTGCAACCTTTATTTTATGCTAAAGTCTTGCTCTTTCATTCTTGAGTTAAACTAGTCTTCACTAGCTTGTCTCTTGCTCACTTAACTAGACTTTTAGCACTCATTTTGAAACTCTTATTATCTTTTATATGCTGATATATGTCACTGATTTTTGCTGCAATTAGGGACAAAATATTGACTTGTTTTTCCACCTAACATAATGCATTGTATATTTGGTTTTCATTGTGTCTCGGGCAGGTACATTCGCTTGGCAGGTCACTCAAAGTGTTGGCAACCTTAAAACTTCCCTAAGACTCATTTCCAAGCTCCTTTTTCCATATAGAAACTTGACCTTTAGGGGAATCCATCCATATATCTCATTTTCCATCTCAATCCCCCCTAGGGTCACCAATGTTCCCCCCTTAAGGTGACCACCTCACCTCTAAAGTGATAGGAACACCTGCCTAAGGTGAAAGTGGGTAGGTTATCTCCTAGTTGTCACCATTTTGGTGGTTGGGTCGGTATTTTCCCAACCTACAATTTGTGCGATAACATTTTGGTGTCGTTGTCAGGGAGGATTTTGAATCCTCTTTCGAACCTTAACGACACTTTGGAAAGCTATCCCAAATACTTTACCCTAGATTTCCTATCACTCCACCCAAGGGATGTTCCCTTTCCACCTTTCTTTATGGGATCTTCTTAAAGCTTAGTTGGCGACTCCACCTTTCCAAAACCCTTCCTCTTCCAATATTTTCTCCCTGGGGGGTTCAAACCTTCTAAGGTATACCAAAGAAGGCCTCCCCTCAAGCCTCTCATTGTCAAAACCCTTTTCCATGATACCCTTCCCCTTGCTCCAATGGCTTACCCTTGGGAAAAGGACCTATACAAACCCCTTAACATGTCTACTATCCAGGGATACGCCAATGCAATGCCAAAAGAGTCAAACAAGTGGTTGCCAAAGTTCCCAGGAAATAATGTATGTTAGAAAAACATGACCATGGATCAATAAAATAAAACAAATCCGGAAACAAAACACAGAAGATAAACAATACAATAGAGACACATATTTACATGGTTCACCCAGTGTGGGCTACGTCCACCAAAGAAATTGTCAGGTCCTTCCTTTATTATTATCCAGTATATGAAGGGATACAACCTACAAAAAACTCGTTGAAACTTCCTCTTCTTTCTCTCACAGTCTCTCGACTCTGAATACAATTTTCTCTATCATGCATAGCCACAATACATTTCCCTCATAATAGAGGGTTGCCTTCTAGGGAAAAAAATCCTAACATAATTTCTACCGTTAGATCTGTGACCTTATAATGAACGGTTCATATTTATAATGAAATTACAATATACATTTACAAGGAAAAATTTCCTTTGGGGGATTTTCTCTCGAATCGATGCCAAGGGCCCGCTTGCCCCTGGACCCTGCAGAGGGGGTAACCCCCCTCTGCACTCCCCCGCGTGGAAGAGTGTACATACTTATGGGGTGTAAATACTTCATGGGGTATAAACATGGCTGAAAACAAAAGACCTCTGAATCAGGAAGCTAATCAAGCTCCACAACCAACAATCTCCCACTTGGAGAGTGATCTCAGCAACTCCACCACTGTTGTATATGCTGGAATCTGAACCTTCTTGGACCTGGAAAATTTCTCATCTTCGTCTTCATTCTTGAAGACCAACTGAAACTGAGCAGGAACTCAGTTTCTCCCTAGTTACTTCCTTTGTTAACATATCTACAGGATTTTGGCTAGTGTGTATCTTTTCCAACTTCAAATGTCCATCTTCCAAGGTGATTCGTATGAAGTGGTACCTCAACTATATATGCTTAGTATTCAAATGGAAGGATGATTTCTTTGCAAGATGAATGGCACTCTCACTATCACAGTACAAACTGTTATTCTCCTGCTTCTTTCCCAATTCCTCCATAAACCTCTGTAACCAAATCATCTCTTTACTAGCCTCTATAGCAGCAACATACTCTTCCTTTGTTGTTGAAAGTGCAACAACCTTTTGCAGTTTCGAAATCCAACTTATTGTTGTTCCACCTATAGTAAAAACATACCCTGTGGTGCTCCTCCTGCTATCTTTATCACCTACCATATCTGAATCAACATATCCCTCTATAAAAGTGTCTAAACCTCCAAAATATA
>SNQJ01S0106749.1:29812-55518 GCA_010110895.2 Picea sitchensis | reverse complement strand
GCTAAAGAGATAGAAGAGTCAGTATTACCAGTACATAAATACAATGTACCTACCTTCTCTCCTTTCGCTATCACCAATGATCCTTTGATCACCTTCCACATTTTATCTGTAAATATGGATATACAACCTTCACTTGCCAACTGCCCTGTTGAAATTAGATTTTTCCTTAAATCTGGAACATGTGTTACCTCTTTCAACAACCATTGGTTTCCATTGTGTTGCTTTATTTTTACCTTTCCCATTCCAAGAATTTTGCATGGTGCATCATCACCCAAATGAACCTGTCCAAAATCACCTTGAACATAATATAGAAAATGTTTCCTATGGGGTGTGGCATGAAATGAAGCCCCTGAATCTACTACCCAAGACTCGGAAATATTATCTACAAAAAGAATCAAAGCATCTTGTAACACATCACCTGTTACATTTTCTTCCTAATTTCTCTCCTGATGTCCATCTCTTTGTTTCTTTGGCGCTCTGTAGTCTTTCTTCATATGTCCTTTCTTCCCACAATTCTAGCAGTCTATCTTTCCAAGTCTGGATTTGGATCTTCCCTTCCTAGAATTCTCATGGTTCCCTGGGCCCTTTCCTCTATCCTTTTGTCTTCCCCTGTTCTCCATGTTCAAAGAATTACCTGATGTCTCACCTGTGATTTTCCGACGCATTTCCTCACTAAGGATAACACCAACAACATCATCAAATTTTAAAGTATTTGAACCAGAGACAAAGTTACTTAAAGCCATGACCAAGCTACTCCAGCTTTCTAGCAATGAGCACAAGATTAAAAGAGCCTTGACCTCATCCTCAAAGTCCACTTTTACATAACTTAGTTGATTAGTAACCGTATTAAAATCATTTAAATGATCTGCAACATACCCACCTTCTAACATCTTCATATTAAATAATCTCTTCATTAGAAATACCTTATTGGATGCCGAGGGTTTTTCACACAATTTAGCCAATGCGTCCATCAAACCCTTCGTTGTCTTTTCTTTCGAAATATTGAAAGCCACCGACGTTGCCAGGCTCAGCCATATCGTTCCTAGATCCTTTCTGTCAAGAATATCCCATTATTTGTCCTTCATAGCTGTCGGCTTCTTTGTTATTCCACCCAATGGTAGGAGTATATCCTTCTGATATAAATAATCTTCCATCTGCATCTTCCATAATTGGTATTTTTGGCCGTTAAATTTTTCAACCCTAAACTTTCCATCTTTCGACATTGCTCCCACTCGAACCAGGAACCCTCTTTTCCTGTGAGTTACCTTTCCCTCTGATACCAATTGTTAGAAAAATAGGACCGTGGAGCAATAAAATAAAACAAATTTGGAAACAAAATACAGAAGATACACAATACAATAGAGACACAAATTTACGTGGTTCACCCAGTGTGGGCTACGTCCACCAGAGAAATTGCCAAGTCCTTCATTTATTATTATCCATCATACGAAGGGATACAACCTACAACAAACCCGTTGTAACTTCCTCTTCTTTCTCTCACAGTCTCTCGTCTCATAATACAATTTTCACTATCATGCATAGCCACAATACATTTCCCTCATAACAGAGGGTTGCCTTCTAGGGAAAAAAACCCTAACATGATTTCTATCGTTATATTTGCGACCTTATAATGAACGGTCCAGATTTACAATGAACTTACAATATACATTTACAATTCAATTTTTCCTTCGGGGGCCCGCTTGCCCCCGGACCCAGCAAAGGGGGTAACCCCCCTTTGCACTCCCCCACATGGAAGAGTGTACATACTTCTGGGATGTAAATACTTCATGGGGTATAAACATGGTTGAAAACAAAAGACCACTAAATCAGGAAGATAATCAGGCTCCACAACCAATAATGTAGTGATTTTTGAGGATCATCTTTACGTCATGGGCTGAGACATGGATAATTCATGCATTGAACATGAAGATGTGGCCATGAGATTATTCACTTCATCATTGACTTAAGAATCTCTCAATTGGTTCAGAGGTCTTCCTGACAATCATCTCATGTCTTTTGAATATTTTGCCAAGTTGTTTAAGAGAAGATGGTCAACAAAGAAAGACGGTGGGACACTTGTATCTCAATTCAATCAGATAAAGAAAAAGGAGAATGAGAAAGTGAAAGAATTCAATACTAGATTTAACAGGTTGTACAACCATATTCCAATAGAGTTCTATCCTACAGCCGCATTGTTTTGTCTCCTTTTCAATGACAATTTCACTTTATTCTAAAAGACAAAAAGCCTACATCGTTAGCACAAGACAAAGAATACAATGTTGACATTGAAGAGGACCTTCTCGATTTAAGGGTTGAGCCTTTTTAGTACCCTCGCATCAAGGCAGAAGCAAAAACTAAGGTTTCCAGCAGTAGTGTTCTTGATCCAATTTCCCTCTTGACTCATAAGATAGATCAAATGAATACTCATTTTACCCAGGTGCAGAACCATATTATGGGTTGTTTGACTACTGTAGAGAGGAATCAATTTGCTCCCAGACCTCAATTTTCCAGATAGCAAAGAGATGCCACAGGTTGGAAACCAAGGCCTCAATAGGAGGCAAAGGCCACAGATACTTTGAAACCAGTTGTGATGGTTGACACTGAAGCTTAGTTCCTTTTATGCCAAGAACCTCATAGAGAAGATGAATGTCCCCGACGAGATGAATATTCTCCCGAAGATATGAATTTCATGGATACGATCTGTGTTTTCAAAGAGGAACAAGTCACACAAGAACATATCAATGAATCCAGAAGATAGGGGAAAGATAAGGGAGACTCTGGGCCTTGAATCAATTGACAAACGATCAAAAGAAGGACCTATTTGACCTACACTAGAAGAAATCAAGATTTATCCCCTCCATCACAACATGTCACTCCTCTTCCATCAACAGAGAAGGTGGTACCACCACCTCCACCTCCAGTACATGAGTTTCTTCCTAAGCCAACTCCCACAGATGAGATTCAGTTGAATATAGATGTTGCAGCCATGTTTGGAAAACTAAATATGACGGGCCCAGTGACAGAGATGTGCAAGATCTCTTCTGTGAAAAGGGATATTTTGAAGATATTACAAGTACTGACCGAGAAGGAGGACCCTCTTATCATTTTGAACACTATGTGCCTCAATCGGCAAAGGGACAAGAATCCTCCCTTCTATCTTTCATTAGGCATGAATGGCCTCCGCTTGAACAACCGTATGCTTGATTATGGAGCCTCAACAAATGTCATGTCATTAAAGATGATGGAACGACTTGGTTTGAAGACAACTTGACCCTATGGTAATGTATGTGGTATTGATTCTAAAAGGGTCAAGGTTTATGGTTTATTTGAGGACGTTGAGGTCTTTTTGATTGATTTTCCACATATCAGCCTCCTCATGGACATAGTAGTGATCAATGTTCTGGATGCCTAGGGTATGCTCTTATTGAGGATTTGGTATGTTTCCCTTGGGGGTTTCCTTAGCATGGACCTTACCCATGCACACATCCCCATGGGATATGGCACCTTTGAGATATTATACAGTCGAGAGAGAGTTGAAAGGAATGCGATGGATCTTAATGGTCTTGATCATGTCAGTGAGTGTGACTATGATGTGCCTCCAAATATTATTGAGTATGATCCATTTGAGCTAGCTTTCATGCAGGAAGATTCCATAGATATTCTCCTCCCAAAGACAGATGAATAAAAAGAGAAACTTGCAAAGTACCAAGGAAAAGATCCAGGGTCTATCCAAAGTTTGAAGAAAGAATATGAAGAATGTGAAGAAGCCATCAAAAGGATGGTCAACACAAAGCCTCCTTCCTATCCATACATTGAGAATATACCTTGCATCAATTTCAATGAAGGAATTATTGCACTCATGTGGGACAAGAAAAAGGGCAAACCCAGGTATGACCAAAGATATGAAAACTCATGGCTTGGCCCTTACATCGTCAATAAGAAGTACTATAAAGAAAATTACTATCTAACGACCTTGGACGGGAGATAGATGTCATTACCAGTGGATGGATATCTTCTCCAACCTTATGTTCAGGTCACAGGACTTCTTCAAGGCACAGGCCCCAAGTAAGTAGGTAGGTCATATTTATTTCCTTGCATATGAATCTTGATTGCTCATATTAGTTTAGATTCATTTCATTTTTCATTTTTCTCTACTTGCATATTGATTTCATGCTTAGTTTAGAGTTTTTTGAAAAAATGCTAAAATTTTCTTTTCTAGATTAGTTTTTATTTTTTTGTATATGGATGAAGGGTGATAGACCCACCCTAGATTTTATGGTTTTTGTTTCGGTGTAGGCACAAATCTACCAAGATATTTTATCATTCTCATGCACTCTATGGCGAGCACATGTCCCCAAGTAGGAGTCAGATGTTATCCCCATTTTGTGGGATAACTAAGGAGATCATGTCTCGAGGCCCTCATGTTGCACATATGGAGTGTTGAGAGACTACATGACCAACAATGTCCACTTGCACATATGGAGACCCTTCTCACCACCACAGAGGTAGGGATTTTTAGGATGGCAACCACCACACCAGCTAGTTTTCGAAAGGTATTGGGCCTTGCTCCATGAGGTACGAGTCAGGTATTATGATGAGTGTCATTTCAATATTTGAGGCATTTTGAGTATGTTGTATCTTAGACCGCTTTAGATTTCATGACATATGCTTGCAAATTATGCATTTTTCCATGTTTTACCTTGGTGGTTGACATTGTTCCCTAGTAATTTGTCTTCATCGGGAATGGGTTTGCTACTAGGAACTCCCTTGAAGATCCATCGTACCGTTCCCAACCATACTTACCACTTTCCATCACCTAAAACCCCCCATTTTCTTGTCTCTTAGGATTTTAGGGTGTATTGACCCAAGAAGGGGTTGTCCCTCATTCCATGGGAAGAAGGGGTTGAAGACTCAGAGGGGTTTTTGTTGGATAAAAAGATAAAATCATATTCATATATATATATATATATATACCTTGTAGATGTTTCTCCCAAGGATCCCCGAGAAAGCAATGAAACGCTTCTCTATAAGAAAAGAGGGACCTACAAGAATAAATGATAATGAATTCTCAAGGGGTTAGTTGGAGGATAGGAGGTCTCATCATGAGTCAACATATCATGATCATAGGTATCTAGTGGTATGACATTACCATCATCTGGTCACCAAGACGGGGTAGTGGCTCTCAGTTACATAACTGAGAGAAAGGGGGTCTCATCACGAGCCAGCCTTCTCATTTCTACGAGGTATTTGTGAGTGGCACTATCATTATATGGACACCACATCAAGACATTGGCATTCAACTCATTCCTTAAAACATGAAAGAAACAAAGAATGGAAAGAGGATGGGCTTGGAAGGAGTGCATTGCAAATGAAGGTGCCACACACCCTCTACAAAGGCACCCATGAATGAGACACTAGAAACCCTTCTATGCCATGAACCCCATTCCTAGTGAATCTTCATCCATAACCACTTCATGTACTTCACGTGGCCTAGAGAGGGATCACTTGGGAAACACTCCTTGACCTAGGGAAAGATATACCCAATAGGACACCTCGTCAACCCTCCCATATCCAAGCTTAGAAAGTTCCATAATGTCTTTGAGCACTTACTTGTTTGACCGGGAAATATTTGATGTGCATGCTTAGGTGGCTCATTTATTGATTTCATTTACTCACCATGATATGTTGACTTGATATCCTTGGAGGGCGTGCTTATTTGTCTTTGCAGGACCTAGTTGGTGGACAATTTTGGAAGAACAAGCCTAGCTTGGGACTCCATGGGGCTTGAAGCCCACAGGTTGGATGCCAAGGGCCTGCATGCCGAATGATAGAGACCTACCTTTGGAGGCCTATGAGACGTCATGGATGACATGACCTAGCCCTTGCATGCCAAATGTTTTTCCTAGGAGAGGAAAAACATCACCTTTGGAGGCTTGACGTCACCTAGAGGGCTAGGGTTTGGTGGTGAAGGTGTTGTTTGACGACATGTGGCATGTTTTAAAGGAAGTAATCTTGAATACCATCAAGAGAGGACTTGAATGAGTGACAAGTGGCTTTTGGAGGCCTATCCATGCATATACTACCCCAACAACTTCTTCAAAGTGCCAAAATGTCCCCTAAAGGGGTGACGTCACCTTATTCTATGGTTTCTTTTGTGTAAAAGTGAATTTTAAGTGAATTGTTTAATATGTTTTTTTTGCAAGGGGTAAGATAAGGGTTGTAGACCCATTATATTATGTTTTACCCTTGCTAATGTGGACAAACTATGTGATAGACATTTTGTATAAATAGAGATCATAAGATCTCATTTTGAATCATAACTCTCCCATTGTGAAGAGCTAAGGACTGAAATTTTCTCTACCCTTGAGGCTTTTTGTTATATTTTTCTATGGTATTGTGTTTCTTTGTTTATGGATTTGATGATGATGATGCGCTAGCTCTTGGAGGCCATTTTCTAGCTTTTGTGGTGGTTATCTTGGCATTTTATGGTTTATCTTGTTTCTATTGGATTGGTAAGACATATTACTTATTCATATCATTTGCAATTCAAGATCAAGGTTAATTTTTCTAAATCTAGGTAGGGAGTATAAGTGCATACACCCCTACTTTAGTTCCACCATAATTTTAAGCATAGAATAATTGTTTGCAAGGGTTTGCTAAGGAAGTATAAGGATATACACCTCTTAGTTTTAAACCCTAGCTAGGTTACTTGCCTTGGGGAATAAGAACATTTATACCCCCAAGGAGGTAGTAGCTTTATCTCTTTTATTTTGACCCTATTAACCCATAATCAAAGGCACTAGTCATTGCATTGGAGAAATAAAATGTTGCATTAGTAAATGTGAAAAGTTGATGTTTTGAAGTCTCTCACTTGGACATTTTTCCTTGAGCCCTAGGCTATCTTACCTCATTGAGGCGTCCTCTTTCACCCACTATAACTTGTTGTTGTTACAAAATGAACCTACAGCCATTATGGATGCATAAATATAACCCTTTAACCCTAGATAACTCCTAAACTAACCCTATGAATTGGCTATAAAATTTCCCTAACAAACTACTAACCCTAGCGCACTTGTTGGATTAGTTTGAGGTAATTTTCATTGGCTAAATTTTTTGTTATAATGCTTGGTTTGCTACAAAAATAAGGATGATAAATATCACTGCAGTAAGCTTTTTGTTGCAACCTTGCTTTTATGTTAAAGTCTTTCTTTTTCATTCTTGAGTTAAACTAGTCTTCACTAGCTTGTCTCTTGCTCACTTAACTAGACTTTTAGCACTCATTTTTCAACTCTTATTATCTTTTATATGTTGATATATATCATTGATTGTTTCTGCAATTAGGGACATAAATATTAACTTGCTTTTCCACCTAACATATTGCATTGTATATTTGGTTTTCATTGTGTCTCAGGAAGGTACCTTCTCTTGGCAGGTCACTCAAAGTGTTGGCAACCTTAAACCTTCCCTAAGACTCATTTCCAAGGTCCCTTTTCCATATAGAAACTTGACCTTTAGATTCATCCATCCATATATCTCATTTTCCATCTCAATGCCCCCTAGAGTCATCGGGATTCTCCCCCTTGAGGTAACCACCTCACCTCTAAAATGACAGGAACACATGGCTAAGGTGGCAATGGGTAGGTTCTCTCCTAGTTGTCGCCATTTTGGTGGTTGGGTCGGGCTTTTCCCAACCTACAATTTGTGCGATAACATGGTTCTCTACACCCTTGACCTTTTGCACCTATCAGATGAACTCGACTATGTCTAATGCACTAGCCCCGTTTTCAGCCCATTGAAGCACTTCTTTATATGTAATCTTGAGCAATAGGAACTTCTCTTGAAGGGAAATTACTTTCATAACTAAATATTCCTACACCTTAAGGCATTTGGCATACTCCTCCAATAGGTCTTTCTTCAAATTTGTCACCCCTTTTGCTTATTGATATATTGTACTTGATCCTTGAGGGAGGATATTTCTAGCCTGTCTTGTTCCATTTCTCTTTCATCTGTAATCACTTTGTCAAATGAGGCATGGGAGATGGCAAAGACTGCTGAATAAAGTTGGCTCATCTTTGCTTTGTTAGTGTCTATGATCACCTCTTCTGAGGTACAAAACACACCATTGTCTAGTGTGGTATTTATCTTCCTATGATTTCTTTTAACTAT
Source organism: Picea sitchensis (assembly GCA_010110895.2). Lineage (NCBI taxonomy): Eukaryota > Viridiplantae > Streptophyta > Pinopsida > Pinales > Pinaceae > Picea > Picea sitchensis. Next base: position 47,352 of record SNQJ01S0106749.1, on the reverse strand, counting down.
AGACCTCCTCTTTCTTTCATAGGAAAATATCCTAACTTATCCACCTCCTCCACTGGTTGAGGGATGAGTTTATCACCCCAAGATAAGATGTTACTCAAACTTTCAGGAGTGTAGAAGTGTTCTGAAATGGGGTCCTAAGTTTTCTCTTTGCCTAGAGAATCCTTATCTTCACCTTTGTTTTGCTCCCTAGGATTGACTTCATCAGTGGAACTCTCCCAAGGTTTATCCTAGGTTTGTTCACCCATTTTCACTCCCACAACTAATGATCCATCTAGTAAACTCTCATCTGTCTTCTCAACCTCTATGTTATTGTTTGGAGTATGCTTGGGAATGGTGATGATGTCCTCTTTGTTTTCCTAGATATGATTTGTATCTCCTCGACCTGTATCGCTTCCATTATTTTGATTATGTCCCTGCTTTCCATCTTGATCAGGTTAAGTATATTGAACATTTGTGTCTTCTCCCTGACTTCCAGGCAAGGGAAACCTTTGATTCTTGTCCACCAGGTGGATCTTGATCTTGCTCACTATTGATTGTTGAGGTGTCATCTTTGTCTGAGTGAAAGGTGTCATATTTGTCTAAGTGAGTATCATGCTCACTGCTGTCATTTCTCATTTCCACCTTCTTATCACCTACTGGGTTTGTTGGGGCTCCTCTTTATTTTCATTCTCATTTATGATGGGGACAACAATCTCCACTGCCTTTTCCTCATATTTTGTTAAATCGATAATGTATTTAGGCTTCATGGAAGTGGCAGATTTTTCTTGGTTCTCCTTAAGACTATGTTCTTGTTCAGCCTTTTCTCTTTCTAGCCACTCTAGCTCCTCTTTCTTTCTCTATTTTTCTTCTTCTTTGTGTATATTTTTTAGCTCATCCTCATGTTATTGTTCTTGAATTTTCTTCAACTCTTATTCTTCATGTTGGGCCTTTTATTCTTGGTCTTTTTTTCCTTTTCTCTATGTACTCTTGCTTTTTTGTTCCCTCTCTACTTTCTTCCTATGTTCTATGAGTACTTTTTGTGCTTCATTCTCATCATCCTTCTTTTGTTACTCTTCTTTCTTCTTCTCATTATTTCAAAATTATCTCGTGCTCGTCTTGTAAGGCTTGTTGTTCTTTCTCTGCGTTGAGCCTATCTTTTTCTTCCTTTTTCTTTTTATCAGCTTCCTTGTTGGAGGAGGCTCCTAGATTTACCATTTTGATTTATTCTTTTATAGTTAAAGAGGAAAAAACAGTTATTTTTGGGTTGGGCTTCCTCTTCTCTAATTCCTACCAGTCTTGGGAATCTTTAGTGAAAAAATTCTCCTACCACTTCTCACTAGCATATGGTCAGGTCAAGACTACCTACTTAGAAAACCCTAGAACCAATCCTTTAGGGTTATGCTTCCTAAATATATCTATCATAAGCATGTATTCCATATGCACTTAACCTTCTTGCTTTGCATGTTTATCGTCATTTACCACATAATATCCCACCTGAAATCCACAAGGGATGAATATTATTTTCTTATCATTTACCTAAGTGGAATTGAATCCCTCCATAATGTATTGGTAGAAAATTTCTCCAAATACAAGTCTGTCAAGTACATACATTGGTAACATGTGTGGTGGACTAGTACTTATATTTTAAACGGTAGTAACTCCACAAACCACGTGCAAACCTTCCACGAACCTCCCATCCTTAGACCGCATTGCTCATCATGCTCAGCAGTGGGTCACCCCGGAGCTGGGACCAAGATCCACCCAAGGAAAGGGAATCCTAGACTAGGTTGGGGTTACAGGGAAACTGCACAAATCTACCGAAAGGATTCTCTCCAGGAGACTTCTTACGTCCACTACTCACAGACTCTCATTCCCCACATGCCTGTTCCACCCGGGAGTATACACCTTCACAAGCACAGTCCATTGGTGCTTCACCTCCCTCTCTGGGTCTTGGCAACAGGCTGGATCAGGAATTATCAGAGCTTCGTAGCTGGTGTTGGACTCTCTCTGGGAGAAAAACACTTCCCAACAGACTCTCTCACCTGAAGAGAGTTTCTCATAGGCCTGACAACCTACCTCTTCTACCACAGTCCTGACAACCCTCTTCTTCAACCAGTTTCAGCCCAATTCCCATAAGGTGAGGATAACAGCAACAACAACTGGTCAATTCCACTCAGGAAACACAGAAGGCAGTAACCCAAATACAGTTCAAGTACAGGCTTGACTCTCTAAGAGCAGATAGGTTGGGCTCACAGAAAACATAGGTGACAGGGCTCAATCCACGGGTTTGCCACTAGTTTTTTGGGTGCAAGACAAGGAATCCACATAGAGGTCGAACACAGACTCAATGGTTCCGACAGAGGTGTATCGGCCTCTCAAGAAAAGATCACAGGCTTCGGGTTTCAGATCTATGTGAGGCATGTAGAGATCAGACGCAGAGATCCCTCAATTTAGACAGCGGATGGTAGAACAGAGGATGAACAGAGAGGCTAGACAGAATTCCCGGTTTCAAATAGTCAATGGAAAAATGGAGGATGAGAACTCAGTTGACACTTCATCTTTTAACCACATGTGCCTAGGTTGACACTTGTCTTCCTGGAGTTGCATGTGTTTCCTTTTGCACACTTGGAGCTACATGCGTTGCCTCTCCCAGGATTTAGGATAAAAACATGTTTTGTCACACAGCTTTAGAATAATAATAAAATATTATTCTCAAGGACTTAAGCCCCTAAGCTTAACCCCTCTTTCCAAACTTTCAGTCCCTTTTCCCTTGCCCACCTTGTGGAAGCTTAGTCCCCCAACACTCTTTCTTTATGGTCAGTCTACACGCAATGGTGTTTATATATTATATTAATGATTTGCATAATTACATATACAAAATCAGGTCTTGGCCTTTAACACCTAGGCTCTCTGACCTAATAAACACATAATCCCACCAACTTATATATACTTGGATCACCAGCCTACAAAACATGATTTACAATTCATGAACATGATTACAACAGGGTTCGTCCTTAGGGATATTACAATCCCCTCCCCTTATTTTCGCATTGTCCTCAATGCAACTTTTACATAGCATCAACAAGATTTTCAAAAATCTTCAAAAAGATGTGGATATTATTCCCACATAGCATCATGTTCCCAAGTCGCGTCCTCAAGACCGTACCAGGCCCACTGGGCCTTTACAAGCCCTATGGATCGATTTCAGAGTTGTTTTCTTTTCTGGTCTAATATGCGCACATGATGCAATTGAAGGACACCTTCTTGCTCCACCTGAATCACATTCCAATCAATTACATGATTAGCATCAGGTATATATTTCTTAAGAAATGAAACATGAAACACATTATGTGCAGTCATGGATGTAGGTAATGCAAGCATATATGCAATTGGCCCAATCCTTTCTAGGATTTAAAATGGCCCACAAAATCTGGTTGCCAACTTGGCGCAGTTTCCCAACTTCAGGGAAATTCTATTGGCTTTCACTTTCAAGAAAACATGATCACCCACTTTAAACTCTTTGTGGGTTTTGTTTTTATCAGCATAACTTTTCTTCATGTCTTGGGCAGCTTTCAAATTCTGCTTAATTTTTATCATTTGTTCTTCCATTTCCTTGAGAGACTCTGGCCCAACTACTGCCCTATCAGCTGGATTATCCCAGCTTACTGGAGTATTGCACTTTCTTCCATAAAGTTCTTCAAATAGGCTCATTTTCAATGATGCTTGATACTCATTATTGTAGGCGAATTCTACCAAGTGTAGGTAGTCTTCCCATTTCGATGGTTTATCCATCACATACATCCTTAGAATGTCTTTTATTACTTGGTTCACCCTCTCAGTCTGTCCATCAGAATCAAGGTTATAGGCTATGTTGAAGTTCAGATTCGTTAAAAAACCCTTAAACAGCCCCTTCTATAAGTTAGAGGTAAATTTCGAGTCTTGGTCACACACAATTGTCTTGGGAATTCCATGCAATTGTACCACTTCCTTCATAAAGATGTCAGCAACATCCATTTCCTTGTGAGTAGTCTTTAATAGAATAAAATGGGTATCTTTCGTAAGCTTGTCCACTACCACCATGATTGAATCATGTTTCTTTTCTGATCTAGGCAATCCTGTGATGAAATACATTGTCACTACCTCCCATTTCCACTCAGGAATTGGTAAAGGCTGCAGCAATCCTGTTGGGTGCCTATGTTCAGCTTTAACCTTTTGGAACTCCATACATCTAGCGATGTATTCAGCAATCTCTTTCTTCATACCTGGCCAAAAAATGGCTCTTGACTGCTGCCATAGTCTTCTGATAACCAAGGTGCCTGTCATTAGGCACATTATGCATTTCATGCAAAATCATACGTTTCAAGTCCTAGACATTAGGTATATAAAAAAAAATCTTGTACAAAAGTGTTCCATCGGTTTCCAATTTATAGTTTTCCACTTTCTGTGGCATCTCACCTTGTTGTAGCTTTGCTACTAGCTCCCTGTACTGCAAATTTGTATTTGCAGCTTCCGAAATTCTTCCTTTAATATCAATTTGGTACATGGTAATGGCTATAGCATGTAATTCATGCACTCTCCTGCTAAGTGCATTAGCCACTTTATTTTCCTTTCCTTTGATATGCTTGATATCAAAATCGTACTCACAGAGAAACTCCAACCACCTACTTTGTCTAGCGTTCAAGGTTGGATGATCAAACAAATACTTCAGACTGTTATGGTATGTCCTCAGTTCGAACCTCCTTCCCATGATGTAATGCCTCCATTTCTTTAGAGCGTGTACTATGGCTGCCAACTCTAAATCATGAGTTGCAGAGTTCCTTTCGTGCTCTTTTAACTTTCTGGATTCATAACAAATTACAAACCCATTCTTACTAAGAACTCCTCCCAATCCTTCTTTGCATGCATCTGTACACACTACAAATTCTTCATTTGGATCTGCAATCCTCGGGGTTGGAGCACTGGTTAATAGTTGCTTCAATTGTTGGAAGCTTCTCTCACATTCTTCTATCCACTAAAATTTCTTTTCCTTCCTTTGCAAGGAAGTGATAGGGTGAGCTATCCTCGAGAACCCTATGATAAACCTTCTGTAATAACCAGCTAGACCCATAAAGGATTTGACTTCTGTCATGTTCTTTGGCGTTGACCATTCTCTGATGGCCTCAATATTCTCAAGATCTACTGCTATCCCATCCTTTGAAATAATATGCCCCAAGTAATGGATCTACTCCTAATAAAACGAGAACTTGCTCAACTTGGCATACAATTGGTGCTCTTTTAGCACCTGCAACACCATCCTCAAATGTTCTTCATGCTCTTCCTCCAACTTGGAATACACTAGAATGTCATCCAGGAAGACTATGACAAACTTGTCTAGATAGTCCCTGAATACACCATTCATCAGGCACATAAAAATAGTGGGTGTGTTCGACATCCCAAATGGCACCACTATGAATTCATAGTGACCATACCTTGTTCTAAAGGTGGTCTTGCTGATGTCTTCGTCCTTTATCCGTACCTGGTGATATCTTGACCTAAGATCTATCTTCAAAAATATCTTTGCATCCTTCAACTGATCGAAGAGGTCATCAATCCTCGGCAGAGGATACTTGTTCTTTACAGTTACTTTGTTCAATTGTCTGAAATCGATACACAATCTCAGCATCACATCCTTCTTCTTCACGAATAGGGTCGGGTCACCCCAAGGTGACACACTTGGGCATATGTACCCCTTCTCCAAAGGCTCTTCAAGCTACAATTGTAGTTCTTTCATCTCTGGTGTACTCATTATATAAGGAGCTTTCGACACTGGAGCTACTCCAGGCATCAAGTTTATAGAGAACTCAATATCTCTTTTCAGAGGTAGTCCAGGTACCTCCTGGAATACATCTTCAAACTTCTTTAGTACCTCATGATCTCCAATCTTTGAGACCTCATCCTTAGATGTTTCCTCCACATGGGTTGCAAATAATTAACAGCCTTTTTTGTCGCACTTCTTCAGCTACATTGCTGAGATTTATCTGATAGCAATAGTTCTAGGAATTCCTTGCACTGTTATCTGATTCCCTTTCTCATCTAGGCAAGTGAATGCCTTGCTACGAAAGTCCAAGATGGCATGGTGTTGGTCCAACCAGTCCATCCCAATTAGACAGTCATAAGAACCTAAAGGCGGGATGTTCAATTCAACCTGTGTGCTTAGTCCATTCATGTCCACTGGATAGGACTTAACTAACTCAATGACTTTCCTCTTGGTTCCTGTAGCCAGCTGCACTAACCAAGACTTTTCATGTTTTATTATTGATAATTGAAAACTTTCCACCACTCTAGGATCTATATAACTATGGCTAGCCCCTGAATCAATTAAAATAGTACATGGTTGGTTGTTAATCATACCTTCCACTTCAATCATGTGCGACTGAAATTCAGCTTGCTTATTGTCTAGGGCTGCATAGATCCTTGGCATTCTACTGCCCATGTCCTCCACTGTTTCATCTTGCTGAACATTATGGACAGCTCTCAATTTGCCATTTTTGGGGGGACAATCTCTGTACTTATGGTTTCCTTGATAGCCCTAACATTGAATGGGCATCTGCCTTGGCCTTTGTTCCCCTACGTTAGCCATTCTCGGCTCTCTAAATGATGGTTGTCCTTGAGGATTGTTTCTGAAAAAGGGTGGCTTAGTTCCCTTCTTCCTCTGATCCATTTGGAATTTCTTCTTGTCGTCCCAAGCCTTCCGAAAAGTAGGCTTTTCTCCTTGCTGCTCATATAATCATTTCGCTCTTCTTATAGTTTCTTCCATAGTCTTAAGGTCATCATATTGAATCTTGTCACCGATGGAAGGTGGCATTCCACTCAGATACATTTGAATATTGACAGTCTCATCTTTGATGAATGAAACATACTTCAGTAACTCCAAAAACCTATGTTCATACTCATCAATAGTCATGCTACCCAGCTTGAGTTCAAAGAACTCTTTCATCTTTTTGTCATAATATCTCTTAGTCAAGTATTTCTTCTCGAAATACCTCTTGAATTCTTTCAAAGTGATATCTTTCTCTCTAATGTGTTGCATCTGCACAAGTTGATCCCACCACATGGATTCTTTTCCTTTCAATTGATACATCGCGATTCTTCCTTTTGTATGAGAGGAATAATTCTGCAGTTGGAAATATTTCCTCATGCCAAGCAACCATGTCTCAGCATCTTCCTCCTTCTTATGTTCTCCATAAAACGTAGGAGGCTTAATCTTATTCATTTCTCCTTTCACTTCATCCACTCCAAACCTCCTATGCTTTATGGTAGGAGATGGGCTTGAACTACTGAGTGCTTCCTTATTGGAATTCTTTGGGGAGCGACGTCGATGTCTGATAACACTTCTTGATCTTATTTTCTTCTCAGGGGTCCTACGACTCCCTATTTTTCTTGAGTCACTCTCCTTTTCCAATTTCTTTTCGATTCTCTCCAAACTCTTTAACAACTTTACATTGAATTCACCTTGTTTTTCCTGATCTTTTTGCTATCTTCTCGATGATTTTGGGCATCTTTCTGCAATCTTTCAATGATTTGCATCATGTTTCCTTCCTTATCTATCTCTTCTCCATGCCCATTCGAGTTCAACCCTTCAAATCCCAAATGAACATCCATTCCTTTTTCTTCATTCTCTGAACTGGAAGTCGTTTGTGCCACTTCCATTTATTTTCCACTCAGTGGGAATTCTATTCGGTTCTGGCACATGTTGAATTTCTACATCACAATGTGTAGACAACCAGAATTTTTCAGGCCATTATTCCTTAACAATTCCCACAGCATTCAAAAAAAAACACGATTTAAGAAAAACGTTCAGTTTTCATGAATTTTCCGAGCTCCACTCGGCTCTGTAACAATTTCAAGCCTTAGCCCTTTTCTCTTAGCCTCAACCCCTGCAACCATGGGTTGTGACCAAACGCTAGACCAATAAGTTCTTAATCAGGACTTTAGGATTTCGTAGTTTCGGGTGTCGGAAGCCTTCATGCTTACTTCATTCCAATCTCGCGACTTTCGAACTTACGACTCCTCTATCCTCCGGGCCCACAGCACAATTGTCACCCACCATGGTGGTGACACGTGGTGCACTTAGGAAGGTCCACGTCACCCCAAGCGACGTCATCCTGCCCCATTGCGTCAACCTTTTTCTTCGGAACCCACTGGTATGTGGCACACATCCCATGTGTCCATGTCCATCCAAGTGGTGTCAGCATGACCCACTACTTCGACCTTTCGAGGCTTCGTAATTTTTGGATTCGGGAGTTTGTGCATCAGCACATCCCACTTCTCCCGATAGTTGAACTCCCGAAATTACAATATTTTCTTCTGCGTGATCCAATGATCAATCTCTTTTTCCCAAATCTACGATGTAGATCTCCTCGGGACTTCGGAGTTTCGGGTTTCGGAGATTTGTGCCTTAGTTCACCCCGCTTCTCTTGATTGCAGAACTCCGAAAGGCTTCTAGGATAACCTTCCTGCACCTTCTCTGGATCTAATTGTCGTAAAGGTTTTTTTTCTCCCCTTCCAAATAGATCCTACGACTCCAACACCCCAAGTATTGAGCGCTCTCTCTCTCTAGTCAAATACCATGTCGTATGTGGTTTTATTCTACCGCTACTCCTCCTGAGCTTCATAACACGACCAAGTAACCCCTTGGCACTCAGAAACATTCTAAGGTTTGAAATTGATTCCATCCAAACACCATTTCCACTCGAAACCTTGGGTCCAAAGACCACTTATCCAACCCATCCAGGCTTAGTGTGGAAACTATGCTCTGATACCATATTGTAACGCCCCCGGCCATCAACCCACTTGCCGAGAAACTCTACTATGCAGAATAACATACATTTAGATGAATTTAAATGAATTAACACATTTAACTAAACAATATAGAGTAAACACAGGATTACTGCTAACGTACAGAAGTAATGGAATTAACAGTAATTCATAATTGCAACGGAATACATGATAATATTGCAAGCATCACAGACATGCATTTTAATTGAAATTAAACGCATGCATATACTTATCTTTTAAATGGTAGTAACTACACCAACCATGTGTATACCTTCCATGAACTTCCCAGCCTTAGACCATGTTGTTCATCATGCTCAGCAGTGGGTCACCCCCGAGCTGGGACCAAGCTCCAACCAAGGTAAGGTAATCCTAGACCAGGCTGAGGTTACAGGAAAACTGCATAGAGCCACCGGAAGGATTATCACCAAGATCCTTCTTACGCCCACTACTCACGAACTCTCATTCTCCACATGCTTGTTCTACCCGGGAGTATACACCTTCACAAGCATATTCCATCGGTGCTTCACCTCCGTCTCTAGATCTCGACAACAGGTCGGATCAGGAATTCTCAGAGCTCTGTAGCTGGTGTTGGACTCTCTCTAGAAGAAAACCACTTCCCAGCAGACTCTCTCACCTGGAGAGAGTTTATCACAGGTCTGACAACCTGCCTCTTCTACCACGGGCCTGACAACCCGCTTGTTCAACTAGTTTCAGCCCAATTCCCCTAAGGTGAGGATAACAACAACAACAACAACAGGTCAATTCCACTCAGGAAACACAGAAGGAAGCAACCCAAATACAGTTCATGTATGGGCTCGACTCTCCAAGATAGGATAGGTTGGGCTCACAAAACACACAGGTGGCACGGCTCAATCCACGATTTTGCCACTGGTTTTTTGGGTGCAAGACAAAGAATCTACACAGAGGTCGACCACAGACTCAATGGTTCCGACAGAGGTGCATTGGCCTCTCAAGAAAACATCACAGGCTTCATGTTTCAGAGTTGCGTGAGGCATGCAGAGATCAGACACATAGATCCCTCAGTTCAGACAGCGGACGACAGAATGGAGGATGAACACAGAGTCTAGATGGAATTCTCAATTTCAGACAGTCAATGGCAGAATGGAGGACGAACCCCAAACTCAGTTGACGCTTCAGCTTTTAACCGCATGCACCCAGGTTGACACTTGTCTTCTTGGAGCTGCATGCGTTGCCTCTCCCAGGATTTAGGATAAAATCATGTTTTGTCACACAACTTTAGAATAATAATAAAATATTATTCTCAAGGACTTAAGCCCCTAATATTAGCCCATCTTTCCAACCTTTCAGCCCCTTTTCCCTTACCCACCTTGTGGAAGCTTAGTCCCCCGTCACTCTTTCTTCATGGTCAATCTACACGCAGCGGTGTTTATATATTATGTTAATTATATGCATAATTACATATACAAAATCAGGCTCTTGGCCTTTAACACTTAGGCTCTCCGGCCTAATAAACACATAATCCTACCAACTTATATATATTTATCTCACCAGCCTACAAAACATGATTTACAATTCATAAACATGATTACAACAGGGTTCGTCCTTGGGGATATTATAAGTACCCCCATAGATCCTCAAGTATGTATGCTTATCCTCTAGGTACTAGTTTTGTATACATGTTAGGATATTCTTTTCATGCTTGGATAACCTACGAAACTCTTTCCCAAAGATGAGAAAGTAAATCCTGGCCATGAAGAAATCACATATCTGGGAATAAAACTTCTTATATATGCTCTCCTAAAGCATGTTGAAATATACATGGATTGGCAACTCAGAGACCTTCCAGCTAAGTGATATACCAGGGAAAGTATTATGGGAACACAACACATCCAAGAGAAAGGATATCGTGTGAAAAGCAGGGGGAGCACCAAGCTATGGTGACTATGCTTGATTGATCTTTATACTAAGTTGTTTGGAGATGATACCTCCCCAGTTGAACTTTCTTCCCCACATCACTACATGGTAAGCCAATGGAAGCAAGGCTTCAAAGAACTAAGAATAGTCTCTTTCCCCATACAATTTGTATAGTAGGATCATGGCATACATATAAGTTTCTCTTAAACCAGTGATGGCATACCTCCATGAGGAACTATTGACAAATTTCTTGTCTTCTTTCCACCAAATACCCAATATCTTTTTGATTTCATAATTTTCATAAAATGCAATTAGGAATTATTTGGTGAGGGATTCATCGAGTTCTGGAAATTTGTAATAGTTATTGACATCTTGAGGGAGAAAATAAATGATACATTATCCTTTATCATTTACAATCCTACAATTTTGGGTGTCAGTATGACAAATAATCCACTCCATCAATTTTAGGCAAGGCATGACAGATGCTCTTGTAGCTACCGAATGTAATAGGGATTTCCTAATTTTTTGGAACACAGCATCTTCCACTTCCTCGAGTTCCAAGTTGATATAATGGGTTGATTCAGGGTAGTATTCATTATTGAACTTTGTAAATAAATCCTTCCAAAAAGGAATTATCACCTGGGTAGAAACCCCTCCTCTTGTGCATGGTTGTGTGTCCTCAAACAATGGCACGAGCGTTGAAATTTTATTTGGGGAAGTCTGATGAGGGGCTCATTGATCTTGGTCGTTGTGATTTCTTCCACTCACGGGGGTGAAAAACTGGAGCAAGCATCATCTTCCCTAGACCTCGTCCTTGAATTCTTGGGTGTTCTTTATGAAAGAGCTCTTCTTGGGTGTTCTTTATGAAATATCTCTTCTTGGCAGTATTGTGTCTATAAACAACAACTCAAGGTAAGAAAATGTCACAACAACATTCTTAAAACTCAATTCCACATAACATAGCCATAATTGTTAACAAATGATGTTGGAGTTCATTGAAATAGAGATTACCTAAAAACAAGTACTTAGTATGTGGTCACTAGCCAACTAATCTTCCCATAATCAAGTTAAAACAAATGTTGCAACCTTCAATGTTCAAAATAACAGCAAACTGGCAAACGTGCTTAGTCAAAAAATAGACTTAGCTAAGTAAAACAATGCAGTAATTTTGGGTAGAACGTGACTTAATCAACCAAATATTAATCCATAGGGAGAGACCTTGAAGAGTTATTGGGTTTTAAAACAATGGACGTACCTCCCACTGGCCTTTAATGGTTGATTCGATGTGTGAAGGTGACCATCGACAGTTTTTCAAAACATTCGCCCAGCTCGCTTTGAGTTAATCAAGCTCAAGAGATCATAAAGCTTCATTTGTGGTTCAATAATAACATCAATCCAATGATGGATGCCCATAACCGTACAATAGAGACGTCAGTTAAGCGCGTGTGTGGGTGACATGGATGATCAACATGGCAGGTAAAGCAGAATGTGTCAATGGTCTATAGGTAAACTGATAAGGTGATGTGTTGAGGGTCCCATCCATATTGTGAGGAGGAAACAGGTTATAATGTCATTGATCTGATAGTACAAATTTAAATTCCCATCTAATCGAATGATTGGCATTTTTTTAGGTGAGAATTTGATCTGTTATTGGTTGCAAGTATGGTTGTGTTAAATTGTTATGACCCAAGGGGGGCATATATATAGCTAAATGTATATGATATGACCCCAAGGGGGGGAATATATGGACCTAAATGTACATGTAATGTGTAAATATGTATGTAATAGAGTCGGCCTAGTAGTAAAGGGGCCTCAAGTGCAAGTGTGAATAGCGTTATATAAGAGATCATGTATTCATTATTGGAGGGAGGTGAATTGTGAAGTATGAAAGGTATTTGGTTATTTGGAGGAGGTTCCCCTATTATTTAAGGAGTTATTGTGTAACTTATCTATCTTGTAGTTGTGCTCCATGCTCACATTTAGTGCATGGTGTGTACTTATGTTCTATTATGATAATTTGAGCATTTGGTTCATTATATTTGGTATCAGAGAATTGATCCTAGGGTTTTGTTTCCTCAATATAATTATTTTGGAATTTTCGTTATAACTTTTTCTCGGTACCACTTCAGAAGGAAAAAATTGAAAGTTATTTATAGTACATATCAAGGTCTTTGTGGTAAAAAATTTAGCTCGCATTTCATCATAATTTCGTATATACACTCTATGGAAGATAAGGTATCTTACTAGTCCTATTAACTAGTCTCAAACAGGTATTCCGAGTAAAATCGTCATATCTTCTTCAAAGAGGCTCAAAATTCCATGAGACCAGTTTCATTGGAAATAGTACGGCATGTAGTATTTCTGGTATAATTTTTAGAATCACATATCAAATATTGTGTGCACATGGTAAGCTGTACAAGTTCGCTTTCCTAGAAAGGCCAAAAATCAGCAAGGTGTGGGGAAGTTACCACAACTTCCACTTGGCACATCCAATTTTTCTCATACCTACGCCGTTGAAGAGAGGACATATCAGAGGATTATAAGTCACAATTTTAGACTCAAAAGGGCCTAAATTGCAGAGATACATCAGAAGGAAGGTCGGCTAGGAGGACAGACTCTGAATCAGGGTTTCAAAGGTATGTTTACTTAAAACTATCATAACTTTTGATTGTGATGTCCGATTGAGTTGATTCAATATACATTGGAAAGAAGAAACATAGAATATTATAGTGGAGAAAGGATTATAACCATTTTAAATCATAATATTTAATATAATGAGGTTGTGATTTAAGGATTGGGGTTAGACCTCAATTAAGAATCAATGGAAATACCTAAACTTACAGAAGATGAAGATAAAGATGAAATCAATCTCGTGGAATGGTTGAGGATGGTAAAACAACATTTTAGTAATAATTTTCATGCAAGCCTTAAGTTTGATGGTGAAGCTTACAAGTGGTGGAGAATACTTGATCAATATACTAGACTCTACTCCACATGGGAAGAATTTGAAAAACACTTATCAGATAAATGGATTAGGGATACAAAAATGGAGGAATTGTATACAATTCAAGATGAATTAAAAGAATAAAAGGAAGAGATTAATAATAAGGGTGAGGATCTATCTAAGATACAATCCCTTAATGAATGACTCATTAAGGATGTTAATAACTTAAAGCAAGAAAAGACTAGAAAAGGAAAGTGGGAAAAAGAAGAGTCAATGGAAGATTTGAAAAAGAAAGATGAAGAGATATGTAGATTACGAAACCATAATAAGAAACTATTAGATGGGGTTAAGAGATTGAAAGAAGAAAAGAAGAATTGTCGAAAACAAGAAAAAACAAGGATCTTGGATGAAGAATTTACCAAAAAACTTGAAGAGAAAATTTTCAAGAAGGTTGAGGAATACCTAAATACGGATGAGGAAAAATCAGAAATGCAATCTAGAATTGAAGACAGACGTCAGAATTTGATAAATGAGGTGGTGTTGCAGCTTCAAAAGGACAAAGAAGACAAGATTCAAGAAGGTCACCAGAAGATACTTGAACAATTTTAACTCCATCTAGAGGATGTACATGCCAAATACGATGGTATTATATCCAAGGCTAGAGTAATCAAAGATCAAGCAAAGATGATCGAGGATGTCATTGTCTCTGAAAAGAAGATAGATGAAATGGGTGTGTTGAATCAAGAAAAAACATCAAATGTCAAACCATATTGACACCCTCATTATCAAGAAATATTTCAAGGAAGACAAGAAGATCAGCATTATCAAGGAAGAAGATGGAATACTCATCAATATTCATGGAATATGGCATCACAAAACCATTATTCCACAATCTATTATCAGAGACCAACAACCACTACAAATTGGAGAAACTACAACAAAAATATATGGAATCAAAGGAAAGCAAATTATGCAACAACTAGACACCAAGGATTAAGACCGAAAAGAATTTATTTTGGATGGATAGATCATCAACATTGGAATGAAGAAAGTAGAAACATAAGAAAATCATACTTGGTTTCATCACATGTGAAGCCTTTAATTACATATATTTGAGGACAAATATTTTTGAAGGAGGGTATTATGTTATGACCCAAGGGAGGCATATATAGCTAAATGTATATGATATGACCCCAAGGGGGGGCATATATCGGCCTAAATGTACATGTAATGTGTAAATATATATGTAATAGGGTTGGCCTAGTAGTAAAGGGGCCTCATGTGCAAGTGTGAATAGCTATATATAAGAGATCATGTATTCATTATTGGAGGGAGGTGAATTGTGAAGTACGAAAGGTATTTGGTTAATTGGAGGGGGTTCCCCTATTCTTTAAGGAGTTATTGTGTAACTTATCTATCTTGGAGTTGTGCTCCACACTCACATCCAGTACATGGTGTGTACTTATGTTCTTTTATGATAATTTAAGCATTTGGTTCATTACATAAATGGAAGAACCAACCAATGCATTCGACAACCGACGATATTGGTGCTTGAGTGTTAAGGCCTTTGAAACAAACAGATACCACAAACCTCTGACAAAAAATGAACACACATCTCAAGGAGTGATGTGGCATTGATGTGTATTAGTATGGATGAGGACGTGGGAGTACTACATGGCACGTGACCTGGCTAAGAAATATATGTGGAATGTGTACATACCATGGCATGGGGGTGTATGGATGAGGATGTGGCATCCTACATGTGCACATGGAACAAACCTCGAGAGATCCCTTCCTTTCTTACACAATCGATGGCTTAAATTTATTGATGGTTTGGATCGAACAATAGATATGTTTCAAAGGTTCATGCATTCTTTGTTTATCACCTCGTCAAAAAGAGTTTCTACCAACACCTGACGATTGCATCAGGCATCGCATGAAAGCATGGATGCGCATGTGTTCCCCTTGTCTAATGGTCGGCATTAATGGTTCAAATGATCATCATTTCACAACATCATCAGGTCGGGCCATTTTTGCCAGTCTAACAATTCATTTTAGACTTTCATTTCCCATGCTCGACCCGATGCCTTAATTGGGCCAAATTAAAGAGTGTTGTATTTTTCCAAATTTAGTGTTTTTCCTCATCTGACTTGACCAATAAATTTTAAGCAAGTTTGTGGCTCTTTTGGGGTTTAATTTAGGCTTGAGTTGTTGTTCAAACAATGATCAAAGAAAACAAAAAGTCAAAGAAATCAAAGAAATCCAATCAAACACAAAGATCTAAAGCAACCGATAAAGGACAACAAAAGTTGAAAACCAAATTTATAATGATACCCTAAAATTCCCAAGAAATTTTAAGGGTGTGTTGAGTGCTCAACACTCCCCTAATGGATAAATTAATAACACTCCAACTCTATATTCTTCCTTTTGTTGGCAATTTTGTTGGCATTGATGTCAACCTTGATAGATAGGTGAAGTATCATTGATTGATTGGTTTGAGAAGCACTGTCAATATTGGACATATTGTTATGAAGGTGACTTGATGTCAAACAATTTCAATATTGGACATAATCTTATGAAGGTGAATTGAATGTCAAGCATTGTCAATATTGGACATAATGTTATGAAGGTGACTTAAATATCAGTAGAAAGATAATATTGACTAATATATTGTATGAACTTGATGCACTCATCCTAGTGGCAATATGGTCTATGGTGGAATGTGTTATTAACATCCATGCACAAAAGAAGAAATTGTCTAGACAAAAAGGGTAAATGGAGAATCCAATATGGATCCCTACAAGTCACAGAATCAAGAAGTCTGGTATAAAAGTCTCGGGAAGAAAATTTTTGACTAGTCAATCCTTAAGTCAAGTCAGAAACAATTGTCTCAACCAGTCAAACCTTAAATGGAGTCAAAACAATTAAATGGGTCAAGTCAACTAACTAAATGCAAGGAGAAAGGATCAAAGTCGAGTTTTTCAATAAAATGGAGTAGATTTCAAGAAGTCTAGTATAAACATCTCGGTAAGAAATTGAAGAAGTCGAAATTGAAAAAGTCAAAGGTTGAATTCAAAGAGATCAAAGATCAAGATCGAAGAGGTCGAAGAAGTCGAAGGTCGAAGTCGGATAAGTAGAAGAAGTTGAAGATTGGTCCGATTAGAAGTGAAGTGAATTACCCTGAAGGTCGAAGTCGAAATAAAATTGAGTTGGGAAACATAAGTCTGCCAAAGCAAGTCGAGACGACCAAAGTCAAATTTCTCAAGTTGGTTTTCTTCCAAGTCGAGTCGATCCAAGAAAGAAGTAACCTAAAGGTCGAAATTCGAAGAAAACTTAAATTGGTAAAATACAAGTCGAGTTGAGGCTGAAGCAAGTTGGGTCGACTAGAATTGAATCACTCAAGTCAAAATTTCTCCTAGTTAAGTTGACCAAAAAGATGTTTGTCGGTCGAATAAGGAAGCAAATACGAAAAATGGTGAGACCAAGTCAAATCTGTAGTAACTAAGAGCTGAGAGGGAATCGATTTTAATATCTACCATCAAGTAAAATGTTTACAAGTTGATTTTAACTAGGCATCAACAAAGGAAATATATAGAGGTTGATTTAGACATTTATGAAAAGGTGAAATGTACGGAAGTCAATCTAGCATCCAATGATGAAAGGAAAATTTGGGCAAGTTTCTTTCAAAGAACCACTTGTACTGGCCACCTCGCACATGTTCTGGGGAAAATTCTCTCATGTCAACTAATTGGGCATGTTCTGCACAAAACCCATGTTGTAGAATTGTAAAATTCGTTTCCATCTCTTCAGAATATTCGTACAAAGTCAATGTCTAATTTTGTGTACGAAAATCAATTAACCATTTGTGTTAATTAATGAAGGGGTGGAATGTTTCATTCCAAGG
>SNQJ01S0106749.1:0-29802 GCA_010110895.2 Picea sitchensis | reverse complement strand
TTAAATAAGGTAATTGGTGACAAGATCTTAGTTCAATCTATTTTACCAAAGATCAATGAAGAAGGGAAAATTGTACTAGAACCATAAACAATCCTTTAAAGGAGGGTTAAGCAGCTACCAAATCAAGCAATTATTGAGTACCTCATCAAGTGGAAGAACCTACCAATAGAAGAAGAAGCATGGGAATATGATTTCTTCATGCAGAAACATCTGCAAATAATCAAGTGTTGAGGGAAAAATTTGTTGAAGGGTAGGGGCATGTTAAGCCCCTAAACAAAGCCCCATGTTAAGCATAAATCCCCATGTAAATCCCTAGATATTGAGTTATTGTATTTATGTTGTTATATTAGTATTGTCAGCTAGATATTTTAATTGTGAATGTACCCTTGGTCTCCTATATATATACCAAGGAGACCTAGTTTTAGGGGATCTCATCTGGTACATTTGTCTATTGTAAAGGGAGGTTTCCCCCTTGAAGAGGCTTCACGTTCATTCTTCTCTCTTTATCAAGGCATGGAGTTACTTCTCTCTCTTTTTTTATGTTATTTTGGTCATTGGTGCATAACATTAGAAAAAGAAATACATTCCTCTGAGTCTTCCTAAGTCAAACGAACAAATTCTCCTTCAACCTCCAACCAATACATGTCAACTTCAGGGTCTTAAGGCTTAAAATCAACCTACTCATCATCTTCATTGGGAATATATTCATCAAGATGATTATTATTAAGAACCATATTATTATTTCTAAAGGGTGACTAAATTAGAGGATATTTAGGTCTTCTCTCTTTGGTTAGTAACTATGGAATGAAAGGCCTTCAATAAGGAACCCGATTTTTATTGGAAAAAATGTATTCCTTAATCCATCATTTTGAGCACCTTGACCAGTAGCATTATTTCCTTTCTCAATCCTAGTGAGGTTATTTGAGAGGGCTCTGATTAACTTGGCAATTTCATCCATTTTGAAATCCTCACAATTTGAAGAAGAGGCTTGAGGAGTGCTTTTTTCTTTCCACTTCTTCTTATTAGGTACTTCTATCTTAAGCTTGATTTTTCAAGAGGCTTGCATATTACCATCAATATCCATATAAGCATCATTTTGCATGATATTTATGGTGCTATATCTTATTTCTTTGATCATCGTACTAAAGTATGGTTCATTAGCTATGGCATAGGCTACTTTGGTAGTAGCTTGTGAAGGTCGTATATCATTAGAAATTTTACTATAGATATTATTGAAACTTTTATTAAAATCAATCACAGACTCACCATTCTTACTTTTCATTGATTTAAACTCGGAGAGATAGTACTAATAATATCCCCCACCCATTTACTCTTGAGAATATAATGAAATACTACCCAAGAATTGATACAGTAGGGAGCCATACTTCTAAACCACTTTCTTGTATCATCCTCAAGAGAATAGTAAAACATTCTTAAAAATACATCATCATACTCAATTGAAAAGTTATCTATACAATTTTCAAGAGTGGTCATATGACCTTTACCTATAAATTCATTATCCCCATTGAATTTAGGAAACAATTTAACATATTTTTGGGGCATGTCATGTAGATTAGATGGTAACTAAATGGATATGTACCTATTCTCCAACCAAGGGTTAACATTAGATGTAGGTGGAGGCGGTTAGTTTCCTCCTCCATGAAAAATATTTCCAACCATTTTACCTTGAAACTACTAAGAAATAAGAGCCTTAGCCTCTAGAGATATGGACTTTCTAAAAGGAAACTTAGGAGGAGAATGTGATAACAACTCACCATGTTTAGTAAAGGACATGCTAGAAGATGACAAGTCGATTAACCAACTTTTTTTTCCCTTTGGAGAATTAGTTAGACTTTTAGGGTGAGTCTTGAAAAATAACTAAGATACAAAATAATGAAAAGTTGAGATGGTTTTATTTTCATATATTAATTATCTAAAGAACAGGAACCAATTTTTCGCCTTCTGCTAACTTCTAAAATCAATTTTTCTGAGTCCAAGAAAATAGGAGTGGATTCGAGATTAGAATGAGACCTGATGTGTCTTCTTTGGTCTTTCAGCTTGAAAATGTGGAGTCACTAGGTGAAATTTTTCTTCTAAACATATTCATAAAAAAACTACATAGCTTTTTCATTCTTCTCTTGTTCACCACCAAAAAATAAAACATAATATTGGTGAACAAGAAATAAAACATAATCTTTTACCATTTCCCAGGGGAAAACACTTCTCTGCCCAATAATGGTGCCAAATAGGAGGTTGCTCCTTAAGATGTTCTTGGAAGAGGAACTCTGCTAAGCATTCACTTGAGGCTTAAGAACCTCCCCATTTTAGATAGAGATGAAATATTCCAATGACAAGAGGGTTATCCCTCACTGATATTATTTGTTTTAAATAATAAGAAAGAAATCACATTATTAATGAAAGAGAAATAATCATATCATTCTTGGTTTGAAGGACACCTTTATACAATAGTTATGATGTCTTTAGGACTTTTAAATATAAATAATTATTTCAAGTACGAATAAGAGTGGCAGTCATTGATACGGCATTGATACTAAAAGATTCACAAATACTAAAGATGTATGGTAGTCTTTAGTCTTTATCATTTATTGATAAGAAATGAAAACATACTAGGCATTAAATGAATCCAATAGTTCAAAGTGATTCATAAATACATTTAAATCATGTAAAAATATTCACCACATAAATGCAAGATTACAATAAATATCATAAACCACATTAGATTGTGCTCATAATTCTATACATACTCAACAATATTATGAGCTATAGAAATAGATGTCATGAGCTATAGAAATTATTCTTTAGTCGCACACAACATTGATAGTTACAATGAACAAATGGACTAAGTCCAAAATTGTTTCTTATAACTATGAATAATAAGAGTTATTCCCTAAAGACTTCACAAATCAGATAGAAGAAAAGTTACGTGGAACTTAAGAAACTTAATATAAAGTACAAAAGGAGATACAAACTAAGAGCCAAACAGGTGAATCCTCGAAGTTCAAAAAAATTGTATAAATGCTCTTCTTAAATATTTTCACTACATGCTCATTCTCTTGAGCAAACAAAATGAAAGTTATTTATCTCTCTCAAAAAATTTCCATCTTTTGGAATGGCTTTTGTTCCTTACGTTATAGCTCTTAACAATCAGTTGCTTCTTGATTTTTGCAACCAACCATCCAAAAATAGGCAATGTGGATATGGTAGTTAGGTTTTGCATAAACATTGTCTCATACTTATTCCAAGAATATATTAACACTATTTCAACCTATGGGTCCATTGCGACATCCCTAATCTCTTGTTTTCTTTGTTGTCGATGATAATTCATCCTTGTGAGCATGTGTTAAGTCACTAAATTACAACCTTGCCATCTTCATCCATGACTCTCTAGTAGGATATGAGAAATCATACATTTTCCTACGAGCAATATACATTTTAGTACATAAACCAAATGAGAGTGGAGGTTTTGCTTCATAAAAAATAATAGTAGAAAATAGTAACTTAAAATTAAGCATTAGGTGATTAACTATATGTTTGCTAGTGAGAGTTTTTGTGTAATCTTCTAATCCTTTAGTATTGTTTCTACAAGATGTTATGGATCAAACATCTCAAATAGCATAAAAAATAGAAAGAATAAGTGATTTCATGCCTTGAGAATGAAGGAGAGTGCATGAATAAGAAGACTCTTTGAAGGGGAAACCTCAAAATGCATAAGATACATTATATCAAACGCATAAGATGGGATGATATGTAAAACTAGGTCTCCTTAGTATATATAGGAGGAAAAGGTTATAATTACAATTAATGGGCCTAGTCGACCAATGATGTTAACAATAATATAACAATAGCAATGTAATGTACCATGACCTAGGGCTTAACATGTCATGCCCCTTCAAACAAGCATTGACCCCAATGCTTGATTAGTTGTGGATGCTTATATATGAAGAACTCATCTTCCCATTTGACATATTCTATTGAGGTTCCTCATGTTGATGAGGTACTCAATAATTTCTTGATTCCATAGTTGCTTGACCATTGTTTTAATGATTTTTTAAGGTTCTAGTATGATTTTTCTCTCTCCATCAAGATCTGGAAAAATAGTCACAAATTGGGTTCATATCACCTATCACCTTCTTTAAGCAAGAAATATAGAAGACCAAATGTACATGTAAAGATGGAGGAAACTCCAATTTGTAAGCCATATTCCTTACCATTTGCAACACCCTATAGGGACCATAGTACGCAGGTGCTAATTTATTGTCCTTCTTTCATTGCTTGAGGGACATTTGTTTGTATGGTCCTGCCCTTAGAAATACCCAATCCCTCACTTCAAAGTTCCTTTCACTGCGATGTCTATTTGTTTGTCATCTCATCCTATTTTATATTATAGCCAAGTTTTCCTTTGATAGTTGGAGAAACTCTTGTTAGTGCTCTACATGATCCCCCACTTCTTGAACCTTGGCTTTATCTTTTAAGGGTGTGTTGACGGGTTCCACTTTGCTCGACAACAGCAAGGGGTACTCCCCGGTATACGGTCCCAATTAGACTATACATCGTTTGGATAAGGAGTCCCATCTGAAATTTGGCACGGCTCCGATTTATTGTTGTCTTTTGGTTTTCATACTGGTTACGGTCCAGTGTATCCATGAAGTGGGTCGATGCAATGCAGAGATGTATATGAAGACCATGAATGTAGAGACAACTAATCTATTACTAAACTATGCTAACCTATCCTAGCTAGGAGCACGCTAGAGTAATCGGTGAGTTATAATGCAACCAAAACCTTACACAACTTTTATATAGTTAGTTGTAACAAAAGAGGAAGATTGGAGACAAATGCATACATATGTATATAGTCATATTAGTCTAGATCACAACAACATATACAGTAATAACCCACAAATCTCAAGGCATTGAAATATTCAGATAAATATCAATAACTACAGAATGACAAAGATTGTATAAGAATTAGTCTACAACAAACAAACATTCTTATAGTCAATAGAAACAACAGTTATCTTCACTTGAAGTAGTTCAAATCTCTGATTTGTTTCTACACAGAATTCCTTCTATAATATGTTGGCCTTGAGGGATTCTCAATATTCATTAACAGTGTATAAGTTCTCAAAAAATTTCTTGGGTCTATACATTACTTGAAAATCCAAAAAGTCCATTCTAATGAGTTTTACTCTATTTTATACAAAAATCTAATGCCCTTTCGCCTTCTTCTTGAAGAGGCAGTTACAGAATTGTTCATTTTTTCTATCCTAATGACAAGTGGTAGAAAGGATGAAATTTGAAGTGGTTAGGGAAAAGGACGAGAGAAAAACAATCATTTTTTCCTTTCCCTATGATTTTTTTCTTTGGAGATAAGTTGTCCAAACTTCCAACTGGTTATATAGTGACTCGATTCTTCTCTATGATAGTTGTTCCAGCGTTGCTTCGTTCATGGTGATCTTGTCATCAAGGATGCTCATATCCTTGTCTAGTTTTTTTATGAAATCATGTATCATAGTGTGAAGCTTCATCAGTTGTAGCAGATGTTGGTCAATGAGATCAATGGAGACAAAGGTTGTCGCTTCGACTATCTATCTCCTTAGACTCGTGTTGTCTTGGACTACATTCACCAATTATTTTGTGACTAAATTATTCCCAAGTTCATCTAATCTTGGGATATGGCCATTCCTTATCAATTCTTAGGTAGCTTTGTGAGTCCTTGAACATATTGTCATTGCCTCGATTTCTTCTTTATCTACTCTTTTCCCTACATGTTGGCAATGATCTAGTGCATACAGGTCTATCTTTCTAACTGATTTTGAGGGTCTATACAACTCAGGAGGTGCATAAGGATTCTCCGCTATCCAAGTATCAATGTTTGTTATACCTTCACGAATAGTGTTGTATTGTGTCAGTTGCATTTGTATCTGGTTTCTTTGGTCAATGACTATTGCAGTCATATTTTGGAAGAGGTGTAGATTGGCATACATGTCAATGATGGCACCTTCCAAATCATTCCTAACTTTCTCCGCATTGGCCTTAAAGTTGGGGAGACTTATTTCATCGATCTTTACTCGCTGAAGTCTCTCTTCTAGATCCCTGATCCTCGCGTCCTTCTCTTTGTTCTGCTTGCATAGCCTCTGTATATTGTCTACGGTTGCATCCATAAATGCAGAACCTCCCCTAGTTGTTTCCACAGGGTCTTCCCTAACATCTCTTGTGACAGGGACTTGAGTAACCACTAACAAAGGGGTTCCTTCTATTGTTGGCACCTTTTTCACTCTTTCTTGCACAATTCTATCAGTTTTACTATCATATGTGAAACTTCTTGTATCCAATACTTTGGCTGATTGAAAAGGTTCCCAAGGCCTGAGGCCTAAACCATTGCTCGTTGTTTCTACTCGTGTACCTGCAGTGGATGTTCCAGGGATATCCAAGTCCATCAGGTGTGTTTCACCCTCTCTGTCCTTTGTATTCTTCCTCTGTCTTTCTTCTTCAATAGCTTTATATGCCGCTTCTTTTTTCACCTTCTCTATTAATTTCGCTACTACTCTTGTTGCTTCTACTAACTCCTTTTCTTTTTCTACAGCATCTTTTGCTTCGGCTTCAACTTTAGCTTTCGCTTCATTTTCTTCATTGGCCTTTGCTTTGTTGGCTTTTATTTTTTGTTTGTTTTTAACGTCATTCCTTATTTTTATCATCTTCTCTTTGTCTCTTCTCTTTTTATCTATTGGTGCTCCTTCCTCCTCTTCTACGGAACCTGAATGAGTTGAGATAGAGATGGGAGAAGATATCTCATCTTCATCTCGTTATGCCTCTTTTTTGGCTACCTCTCTTGCAATTTCTTCATCTGTGATCCTTCCTTTTGGATGTCCCCACCTGTTGAAAATGACTTTGTCGTAAGTTATGGTGTTTTAATGCACCTCCTCTTCTTCCTAGAACTTAGTGGTGTATTCATACGAGAGTCTCATGCTATTGAAGTGCTCTTTGACGATATTCTTAGGGTCATGCCTCGTTAATCTTTACTCTCCAAAGTGGTAGGAAAGTAATATGTGTTGGCACAGAGGAAAACCCAGGGTTCAACTCTAACAGTGCACTAACAAACCCTAACTATTGGCCCTTATGGAAACACCTGCGAAGAAGATGAAGTCTCACCCGAAGTAGCAATAGGGGGGTTGCATGACACAGGTGTCTACAACTAGAGGAAATGAAAGATGATTCCAAAACAAGAACACAAAGTAGCCCAGAGATTCTTAACAGTATTATGCCTAACTTCGCAAAGTAAGTTATATCTTCTTATCTTCGACAGGAAAAATAACAGTGCAATAACAGTGTAAAAGGTAGTAAACAACAAAGCATAAACCACATGGAACAACAAGATTTTATGTGGTTCACCCTCTCCCTAGGGATACGTCCACAGAACTATGTTTATTGACAGAATAGATGAATATATGTAGTTCTATTTGCGCACTCAGTTGCAGATCCTCCTTTATCTTCCCCTTTATTTCCTATCCCTGTGCACCCAGCTGCAAAGTCGATCTTTGCACCCAGCTAAAGACCCAAAATACAAGAATACCCTAAAAAATAACACTTCTACATCTCAACATCACTCTCCCCTCTCTATCTCAATTCTTCTAGACCTCTATTTATACATTCCATGACTCTTATAAAACCATGGACCGAAGCCCAGGTGCCAAAACCCTAGGTCCACATAACCCGCATTTTAAGGACTTCGTCAACATGTTCTTCCTTCTTCTCCATGAGGTGCTCCAAAGAACCCATTAATGTCTTCTTCCACTTGTTGACTTGTCCACGATCTGTCTTCTTTGTTTCTTTGTCTTCCTTGATCTTCTCTTTCAACGTCTTTCTTTCCTTTAATATGTTCCTTCTTTTATGCTTCTTTAACCACTTCGACCCTTCCTCGGTTTGTGTGCCTTCCGCGCACTTCATACTTTGTCTTTCTTCTTCCTTAATCTTCTCTTTCTTCCTTAATACATGACCAAGGGCCAACAGGCCCCCAACACTCACATGTGACTCGTCTCGAGTCACTGCAAGGTTGAACCTTCTGTATTACTTTGACTACAGACTGCGCAGAGTAGCCTGTGCTTTCTGCTATGTCCCTCCCTATCGTGTGCAGACTGTCTTTTATGTGTCTGATACCCAATTTCAATTTCACCTGGTACCTAGACCCTTCTTCCTTTGCTTTTACTGAGAGATGTGAGGCAGATGGTTTTCATAATACAGCTTTGTTGGCACAGGGGCATACCCAAGGTTCAATGCTACAAGATCACACCAACAAAACCCTAACTACCGGCCCTTTTGGCAACACCTGCGAAGCAGATGAAGTCTCACCCGAGGTAGAGGCAGGGGTGGTTGCAGGACTCAAGTATCTGCAACCTAAGTTGCGACACAGATATGTGATTATATCGCTTACAGAGCACTTAACATCTATCATTCATCAATATCCAATCCTTATTGTACTTTGCAAATAGCACAGAGCATCGTGGCATTCACTTAGATCTAAAGGATTTCATTACTTAACAACAATAAAACAGATTAGATCCAGTAGACCATCACTAGGCATCTTCATACATGTCAGATCTACTTTCACATACATCTAAGAAGCACAAAGCATAAATAGATCTATATAAATATATCAAAGCACTTAGCAAATAATCACATCAATGCATCAGAACAAGGAACAAAGAGGACAACACAGGATTTACGTGGTTCACCCCCAACCTGGGGCTATGTCTACCAACTATTCTTCTCTATTATCATCGGCCAAGCGGTTACAAGCACAGAGACACCAAACCCTACTGTGCACAGGACAAAAGATCTGTGCAGCTCACTAGATCCTTCTTCCTTGCATTATAGCACAAAAATCCTTCTACAACTTCTTACAATAACTTGCACTCAGCTTATGCAAGTCTCCTATGGGCACTAAGCTCTTATAGATCTTACTTGCACTTACCATACATCACGTAGACATACTATTTGACTCTTCCCTTACATTTCCTATCCTTCAATTTATACATACAAAATGGGCCTAAGTGTGGGTAAACCCACGGGCCGACATCCCTTTCCCATTACATATTCCCCAAAACCCAAAAATGGACCCAAAAGTGGGCCAAGATTCTGCAATCTCCGCTTCGTCTGGCGTTCCATCTTCGACGGGTTGTTCAAGTCCCAAAAACAGTCAAATATGACCAAGTGTTCCCAAAACTTTGTCAAGGGCCAACAGGCCCCCAACAATCACCTGTGACTCGTCCCGAGTCACTCTGTCTAAGTAATTCTGCCTCGAACGCCTCAAGCTTGGCTCGAGATGCTTCGACCTACTGCAATGCTATGGCCTCTTACTCAGTGAACTCCTGGATGAGTGCATCATTGACTGGCCCTTCTAGGCATTGTTCTGTTGTGATGACGACCTATTCTAGCTCGGCTCCTTGGCTTTCAACTTTGGTGAATAGTTAGCATGCCTTCTCTTATACTAGTTGAAGTCGTTGAGATACTTTTGTCACATTACTTTGGATCATGTGGATCTGTTGTTGGGTCGTGCGTTGCTCATGAAACCTCTTCATCCTTTCGACTGGTGACAAGGCCTTCAGCTGTGCCTGTAACGTATTTATGTGCTTCTTTGCTTCTTGGAGTTGTGACTCCAATGTTTCTAACTCTGTATTCTTCATGAGGTTTTCATAAGTTTGAGTGCTCCTAAAGCTCAGCTACTTGCACTCCAAGGAAAGACATTTCATTCTTCCAACTGCGTTACTAGCAGTTGCCTCTCTTTGGTCTCTGATTTCTTGAGGAGTCTCGGGCACAGTACGAAGTTCCAGGTCTACGATGCGCTGCTGAAGTTGTTGGATCACTTCTACAAGCTGTGCCACCTATTGTGGAATTTGTTCTTCATCTCTCATTTCTATGATGGTCACAGAGAGAAGTGCTATGTTGACCTATTCATTTACTTCTAGTTGCTCCACGGTCAACTGCTCCTTGCTCTATTGTAGCTCTGCTTTCTCTTTATCCCATTGTGCTTGAAGATAAAGTTGTTCTCGTTCGACAGCACTATGATGCTCAAAAAGTACTCCATGTACCTGTGTCAAAGCCTGGGTGGCTTGCACTGTGTCTTCTTGAGCTCGTTGAAGGCGAGCTTCGACCATATCAACAATCTGGTGGAGTTGAGTTGGCTCATCTCCCGGTTCTACTGTTCCTGCTATCAGAGGCGCAGTGGAGACTGTACGGATATACTGGAGTGCATGTTGCACTCCTTGGAGTTCAATCTTGATACAATTATATATCTTCTCCTGCTTCACCTCCTTCTTCTCTAATATCTCTTGTGAAGCATCGTTCACAGCTGAAATGATGAAATTAAAATCATCCAATGTGAGGGTAGTCTGCATCTTGGTTACAAGGGTTCTAGGTTTCTTTTGGGAGGAAGATTTCAGAGGCGAAACCTTCCTTTTCTTTGACGAGTCCCCTTCGTCCCTAGGTGGTGGTACTTTTCCTTTCTGTTGTTCAATTTCTGCGCCTTCGATCTCTTCGCCATCACCCCCTTCGTCTGGTGAAATGGATGCAGTCCTCACAGATATGTTGTCTATATCCTGAACTTCTGCAGGCTTCTTCATCTGACTAGGTCCAGGTGTATCATGCACAACTTTCGGGATGTCTACATCGGACAACTCTACAGGGTTGGCTGGAATAGGGAAGTCCGCCGACCATTCCTTAGTGATTTCCTCTAATTCTTCCTATGTAAGTTTGTAATAGGACTGTAACTGTTGCTTATGGCCATCTATGCACGTTGTTATATAAATAAAGTGGCGATCCGCGTTGAACTTCATTAAGGGCCGAAACCTGTGGAGGGTATTTGGGGTCATCTGAGGCTTGGGCTGGATGGCTTGTTTCAACTGGTTGTAATAGGTGTGGAAGACGACATTGGACTGCCACTGCTTGTTCATGTCGTTGGAGTACCATAGCGTACAAAACTTTTCGGCCAGTGGTTTGAAGGGTTCGATATCTGGGAAAGTGGCACCTTCTAGTAGCTCCCAAGCGATGAAAACGATCAATATGAGAAGCTAGCTAAAGTGGAACTCATACCCTTGGTCTTGCACTTATCTGCAATCAATATCTAGTTGGTTTACAAGGTACTGCACCCAGTTCATCTGTAGTCCCTCCACGCACTTTCCTGCGATGTCAACTACGAATCCAATCACTTGGGTTGGTCTTTTCTTGTGAACTAGCTTGCCTACGATCAGCTGACAGGCAAGGCGCACTACGTTGTTCTGGATGGAGGCTACCTTGTAACCTCGCGTGCCCTTCTCGACATCTCCATAAGTCTCTTTTATTCTCTACACTAATGCTCGGTCTAAGGTATTTCCAGGGTAAAAGTCATGTGGGTCAAGGCCCTGCATGCTCAACCCTGTGATCTGATTGATCAAGGTCGGATCCACAGTGATGTGATGGTTCAACCATAAGTAACCTCCATGGTAGCAGGATAACAGCAATTTCACGCATGCGTTTACTTCCTGGTGTCGACCGAAGTGCAGGATCTTGATCACATTAAGCAGTGTGGACTATGCGAGGTTCTGGGTCCATGGCTGCGGGATAATCTTTGAATTTTTTCCTTTGGTCCTGGTCAAGTACTTATGTGAGGCAAGCATGTTGTAAGCTTTCTGGTGTCCAAGGTTGAAGTCACTAAACTTCAAGGCTGCGAGCTTATCCTGTCGGCTCGAACTGCGTGTATCCCTTTCAGGAGGTACGTTGTGACCAAATCATATTCAAAATCTCTTGGCACACTGTCTTGATTGATGGCGCCGCTTAGAGGGGGTAGGTAGGCAGGTATAATTCTCAAAATCAGCTTGGCATTCAAGATATCATCTCTATGCTTCATTCTCGTCTCTGTCGTGATTCTAGAAGTTCTTGCTCCACGAGCAGTTGATAGAGAAGCTTGGACTCCTTATGTTGATGATGCTTGCACACCTGTAGACATCCTTCTTTCCGACATGATTTTCTCGGTCCTGAGATCAACGAGTACTTCCTTCGCAGATTATTCAAGTGTGCTATGCTCTTCGGACATATGTGCTCAGGGTTAATATCGGGGTCACAATGATTTTAGACACTGCACAGGAATGAATAACAAGGGCGTGATGATCACTGTATACACTTGCTAGTCTGTGGGCTTCAAATTCTCAGTTGGAAAAAGTGTTCTTCGTGCATGGAGCGACGAGATAAATAGGCAATCTTGGTAATGTTTTACTTTGCAACAGGTATGAGCCTCATTAATTCTTGTTATGTCCATTATGGCATGGTCCAATGGTCTGGTGGTGAGCCATCAATGCTTTTCGATCTGTTTGAAGCAGCATTCGAACGGATATATCATCCTCTAACGGCTATATTGGTTCTCCATGGCAAAGTGCCCTATGTCGTTGCTATGATATCCCGACGAAGTTCCAATTCCGCAAAGTTTCTTTCTACGAGGTACCCTCTAGAACCTGCTGTAACTTTTCAATCTTAGCGTTCTTCTTACTTAGCTTCCTATCATTTTTCCCCGTGAGCTTCGTCTCGGTGGTTCTTTTCCCATTATGATTCTTATTTTCCTTGGGCATAGGCATTTCGCACTATTGAGGTTATCTCCTAAGACTCAGGGGTAATACCTCTTATATATCTGAGATAGATACTTCAATCTTATGTGAGTCCTCTAGTGCTCTTTCAAATTTGACATCTAGGTTTCTAGTGTCAATTAGCTTCGATATGTTCTCATGTTCTTCAATCAACTATGTGATCCTGTTGGTCATGAAATACTTTAACTCTTGTCTCTGTTGTTCTAAAACCTCTTCTTCTTCCTTCTTTCTGGCTTGATCTCTTTCAATCCAAGGTTTTCCAAGTAACATAGTAAACGGGGCGTTGTCCTCAATAAATTTAATAATCTCAAAGTCTTCCTTTGTCGAAGTTCCATTGACTGTCATAGGTATCTATGCAATATTTCCACATAACATCATCAAATTTCCTCTGAATAGTCCTATTCCTCTTAATGAATGGATCATAGCAAGCTTCCCTATAGCTTCCCAAGTTCTTTCTGTCATAATATTCACTTATGTCTCTTCATCAAGGACAGATTCAATGTCAAAGTCTCATATTCTTGCTTCAATGCATTATTTTTCTTTAAAGACCTCTGATAATCTAATATGTCGGTGATCATTCAAGGTGTCTTTCATCTGTAGTAATACCTTCTCTGATTCCTTCTGGGGTTCTACTATTTATGGATCTGCCTTAGGTTTTTCTTCATTCAGATTCATTCTTTCAAGCTTAGCAATCATTCTGGGGAAATCCAACACTTCATGGTCCAAAGTTTTGCAACATAGGCAACTAGATCTTCCACCAGGGCATTCCTTAGCTAGATGGCCTGGTTTTTTGCAACTGTAATAGAGGGTTAACCCTCTCTTTCTTTTAAATGATCCCCAGCCTCTTTTGTACTGCACACTAGGATCATGGTAGCTAGTTTGCAAAATATTATTTCTAGGATCTTGCATCCATTTGTTAGTCCAATCATTCTTTCTATGTATAGGTATAACATATATATCACTATGCTTATCATATATATTCATATTAAACTTTATTTCATCTATTAATGATCCGTCGGATCTCAATATATGTGCATGTAAAAGCTATGAATGCTTATCATTAGTTTGCAATTTGATTTTTCAAAAACATTAGTGTGTTTATTAAATGTTGAAATCTGCAAACTGAAAGCAATAGAAAGAGAATATGAAACAGAAAATGAGAGACAAGAACAAAAGAGTTTGATAACGGAGTTCACCCCCTTCACTAGGCTACATCTCCGGGTCCCTCTCCAATGGGTACCGATCCATTAATCTCTTCAAAATGGTACAAATGGCACTGGAATCTCTGCAAATCAACGTCAGCAATAGAACAATATGCTATACAGAAGCCTTCAAGACCTCCTCTCTGAAAATTACTAAATGGTCTTCATAAGACAAAGAAGCCAATTAATACAGAGAATGGTCGACTTCAGAAAGAAACAACATTGGAACAGTTTACAACAAAAACGCTCTCTTTTGTTCCCCGTCTCTGTAAAAACAAATTCGGCAGCTATTCAAAATGGAATGTTGGACAAATTACAATGAATCTCTCCTCTGTCCTCTGTCAAAACAAATTCGGCAGTTGTTCAAAACAGAATGTTGGACAAATTACAACGAATCTCTCCTCCGTCCTCTAGCTCCATCCTCTGGCTCCGTATACAGTCTTCAAGACAATTTCTCTTACAAGTTACAATCTGGCAATTAAATAACAACCAAATATAACTGAGAAGAGTCGACTTCAATAGAATAGGCATCTGGAACAAGAAATTACAGCAATACTCCCCCTTTCTCGCACTGGCTGAGACATATGGAATATAAAGCCGCTGGTTAAAACTGCAATCCCATTTTTTTTTTAGGCCTCTGTTATACCTGCGCGATTTTCATCACCTGAAATGATACGCTGAATGCCAATCAAGGCTGAATCCCGCCAGATCTGGAACGTATGACTATCCACTGCAATCCCGTTTTTGCTGTTACAGCGGTTCCATATATTTGTTGTTCATCCCATCTGTTAAGCCCCGCCAAAACGTGCACAAGCTGTGCCATAAATGACACCAAACGATATCCCAAATCTAGCAGCGTATTAAAATGCTTATAATCGCCAACAATGAGGAACCGTATCATATGTGCTTGCAATATATTGACCATAATCCAGGCACCGTTGTCTAACTGCCAGAACGGTGCATTGCCAATGGTACAGCGAACCCTTTGATGTGTCCACTCATCGGAGTGACCAATCCATGTCATAAACATTGCACCGTGGAACGTTGTTGAATGGATTAGAACCGTTTTGAATAGTGGTTGAAAAAAATTATACAGCTAAGCTTTGATTTTATATACCATAACCAATAGCTTTAATAAAACCATGTATGTATTTCCACTTCACTGGCATTGTACCATTTTTTTTCTTTATTTGGATCAGTGTAACTTTCATGACGAATGACCCCCTGGATCAATTAATGCCCTAGTTTTTAAGCTAGGATAGAATCTATCAAACATACCTAGATCCATGCTCTAGAAACAAAAATTTCCACTTGTCTTACTTCTACAGAGCACAAAGCTTCCAGATCTAAAAACTTCTAACTATTCTTACCTTTATTGGAGAAAAGAGCTTATAGATCTTACCTCTTTTCTGCAGATCTTACCTCTTTTCTGCAAATCTAACCTCTTTTCTTCAGAAACTTCCACTTTTACTTTTCTTAGAGCACAAAGCGTTCAGATCTTGCTTCTTCAGATCTGGCCTTCCTTCTTTAGCACAGATATCTTTAGATCAAGTGGAATATTGTGCATTAGGGCACAAAGCTTCCACAGTTTCAGGACGAATCTTTGTACAAAGATTCTTCTTCCTCAGTTCCTAGCAATCACAGTTTCAGGTCCTGGAAACGAAACCATTTGTTGGCACAGGGGAAGACCCAAGGTTCAATGCTAAAAGAGCGCACTGACAAAACCCTAACTATCAGCCCTTTCGGCAACACCTGCGAAGCAAATGAAGTCTCACCCGAGGTAGAGGCAGGGGTGGTTGCAAGACTCAAGTGTCTGCAAACTAATATGGGACACAGATATGTGATTATATCACTTACAGAGCACTTAGCATCTATCATTCATCAATATCCAATCCTTATTATACTTCACAAATAGCACAGAGCATCACGGCATTCACTTAGATCTAAAGGATTTCATTACTTAACAACGGTAAAACAGATCAGATCCAATAGACCAACACTAGGCATCTTCATACATGTCAGTTCTACATTCACATACATCTAAGAATCACAAATCATAAATATATCTATCTAAATATATCAAAGCACTTAGCAAATAATCACATCAATGCATCAGACAAGGCACAAAGCGGACAACACGGGATTTATGTGGTTCACCCCCACCCTGGGGCTACGTCCACCAACTCTTCTTCTCTATTATCATTAGCCAAGTAGTTACAAGCACAGAGCCACCAAACCCTACTACGCACAGGACAGAAGATCTACGCAGCTCACTAGATCCTTTTTCCTTGCGTTATAGCACAAAAATCCTTCTACAACTTCTTACAATAACTTGCACTCGACTTATTCAAGTCTCCTATAGGCACTAAGCTCTTACATATCTTACTTGCACTTAGCATATATCACGTAGACATACTATTTGACTCTTCCCTTACATTTCCTATCCTTCTATTTATACATACAAAATGGGCCTAAGCGTGGGTAAACCCACAGGCCGACATCCCTTTCCCATTACATATTCCCCAAAACCCAAAAAGGGACCCAAAAGTGGGTCGAGATTCTGCAATCTCTGCTTCGTCTGGCGCTCCATCTTCGGCAGGCTGTTAAAGTCCCAAAAACGGTCAAATATGGCCAAGTGTTCCCAAAACTTGGTCAAGGGCCAACAAGATTCAATCGGGTCCCATTTACTAAACCATCCTTCCATTCTCCATTAAGAGCCTTCAACTGCGCAGCTCCCCCTTCTATAACATAGACAACCTCGAATGGCCAAAGGCAATGTGTCCTAAACTTTCCTGGATGCTTCATAAACTTGTTGTCATATAAAAGTACCAAATCTCCTTGTTTAAATGCTTTCTTCTTGATATGTTTTTCATGGTAATCCTTTTCTCGTTCTTTTTGTACTTGTTGATGAAATCATGCAATGAACCTGTCTTCCTCTAGTTCCATCAACTGTGCGAGCTTTTCTTAAATAGCGTCGGTGTCATCCATACCTGTAAATGTTGTAATTCTTAAACTAGGAACCAAATATTCCATAGGTACCACTGCTTCTTGGCCATAAACTAACTTGAAGGGAGTCTATGTTGTTAAATTTTTGCAAGTAGTTCGATAAGCCCATAACACTGCTGGAATTCTCAAATCCCAATCATCTATGTTAACACTGCAAATATTAGTCAATGATGTCTCCAAAATCTTACTGAAAGCTTCGACTATACCATTCGCATGTGGGTGATATGGTGTGCTCTTCTGATGGTGAACTCTGAACTCCTGAGTTAAGGCTTCAATAGTTTTGTTAATGAAGTGTGTGACTTGATCACTCATAAGGATCTTTGGGCATCCAAATCTAGTTATGATATCATCAAATATGAACCGCGCAGTTGTAGTTGTACTACAGTCTTTAACTGCTCTTGCTTCTACCCATCTGGTCAAATACTCTGTAGCAGTGATGATATATCGAGCTCCTGTGCACTTTCCTAGTGGGTTGATAGGTCCCACAAAGTCAATATCCCATTTCTCAAATGCATGTAAAGTTAAATGAGGTGCTAAAGGCATCTCATCCCTTCTAGAAGGCTTCCCTACTCTTTGCCAAACATCACAGGCTTTATGTATTCCTTAGCATCCTTATGTAAAGTGGGCCACTAGAGGCCAGCTCTGAGAACCTTATGCATTGTTGCTTTCCCTGCATAATGTCCTCCTGTGATGCTTTCATGTGCTTCTGCAAGAATCAATGGTTTTTCTGACTCCATAACACATCTTAAGATCTCATATGGTCCCATCTTATATAACTGTCCAGCTATAAGTTGAAGAATCTGAGGTGCCATTCCTGTGGATAGGAACTGGACTATCTCGGCGAAGTGATCATTGACTTTCCTTATGGACAACAACTGTGCATATGGTAGTGTATCATCCAAACTAGTAAGTTCATATCCATGTTCTAACTTAGATAAGTGGTAATGTCCCTTATTCATTCTTCATGGCTTGACCACAATCTCAAAGTCATCCCTCTTGGAATAATAATAGCCATCTGCATATTCTTCCCCCCAACACTGGCTTGTTGACTAAGTACTTCAATGCAGAATGATCAGTAAACATCTTAAAATGTCCTCCCAACAAGTAGTGTCTAAAATTCTGCAGGGCATATACCATAGCTAAGCCTTCTCTTTCAATGGCAGTATAATTCATTTCAAATGTAGAAATCTTCCTGCTAGCAAAGGCTATAGGGTGGTCAATATCTCATGCACCTGGTTGTGCTAAAACTTCTCCTAATATAATGGATGAAGCATCGACATGAACATGGAATTCCTTACTCCAATCTGGAAAAACCAAAATAGGCATAAAGTTCATTTTATGCTTTAATGTGTCGAAGCTTTGTTGGCATTCCTCTATCCATTGAAACTTACTATCCTTCTTTAATAGTTTCTCCATAGGTGTTGTTATATGTGTGTAACCCTTAATAAAAAAATTGTAGTATTCAGTGTGTCCCAATGTAATGCGCAGCTGTCTAACCGAACTAGGAGGAGGTAGATCAACAATGATAGAAATCTTGGAAGGATCTACCAACAACCCCTGCTTACATACAATGTGTCCTAACAGCACTCCAAAAGGTGAAAATAAAATATACTTCTTCAAGTTCAAAGAAAACTGACATTTCCTGCACTTATCCAACATTAATCTCAAACATTCAATATGATCTTTCAATACACTAAAAACGGTCCAGACATCAAAGTATGCCTCCAAAAACTTATGTAAAAATTCCTTAAATTCTTCGACCACCACCCTAGAAAAGATGGTTGGTGCATTCTTCAAACCAAAAGGCATCACAGTGTACTGAAAAGAACCCCATTCTATTGCAAATGTAGTCTTATGTATGTCCTCCTTAGCAATTATGATCTGGTGATAGTCTGAAAATCCATCTGTGAATGAGTAAACTTCTTGTCCTCCTACATTATCTAGAACTTCATCAGTAAAAGGTGTAGGAAATGGATCATGTAAACATGCATCATTCAATTTCCTTAGATCTACATAGATTATGATTTCTCTTGTCTTCTTATCTTGGACCACCATAGGGCTGATCCATTCAGATTCTTCGACCAGTTCTATATTTCCTGCTTCCAACTTTCTATCTAATTCAGTCTTAACTTTCTGCTTGTACTTGGGATTTAGTCTATAAGGCCTCTGCTTGGCAGGCCTTGCATATGCTTTCAAAGGAATATTCATTTCTCCCATGGGACCTTTAATGCCCTTCATGTCTATGAACTTGGTTGGAAACAAGTCATGATACTCATGCAATAGTTTTGTAATCTTACTAATAGTAGCATCATCCCAATAGTCTCCAACATTTGCCAACTTAGGTACTTGCTCTGTTCCAATATTAACCTTATTAATTTTAATAGGGTTCTCAACAAAAGGTAATTCAATCCTTGACCCTTCTATATCTCTTTGTCCTTCAGTTTCTGAAATTTTCACATTCTTAGTGTCATCATCATCAGCAACATTAATATTATAACAACCCTGTAACCGTTGAAGAGGCGCAGTCCTTTCATCTTCTTCTTATTCAAGAGGGGAGTTAGGTGCCTCCTCAAAGACCTTATGTCTTACAATTTTTCAAGCCCGATCTACTGTGGGGTACTGACTTTCAAATAGGAACGTAGCTATAAATTTTTGGGTCATACCATACCAATCTGTAGTGACTAAGCGCAGTTATGCTTGAAGATACCAATTGATAGGCATAGTATCTAAGGTGTTAATGAACTTATGTACCCATTTTTTTTTAGGAATGTTGCTCCAAGATTCCTCACAACTTCGCACGTGGTCCTTAAGAAAACTCTGACCTATGTATCAAACTTTGCAACCTTCAACTTGGTCTAAAAAGTGCATTGTCAACAAGGTGCGACATTGTGCCCACTCCGCGATGTTCTTCTTGTGTGTTTCCCACCATCTAGATGGCGTTTCTTTCAAGGCTTCATCTAGTGCCAACAACCTCTTTTGTACTGGTACAATTCCTTCAAATTCAAATAGAAATGTCTCTAAATTATTCAAGCCATCAAATGTAGGAAGATTACTTAATTCTATGCCAATCCAGTGAACTGCCTTAGTCAATCTGGCACACCTCCGCGTAGAGACTTCATACATTATGTTCTGTCAATTTTCCATTGCTTCTTCTGAATCTGACAAGCATGCACTTTTACTTCGCCAACTTAGATTTCCATCTCCTGTAGGATTAATATAATCATGTTGTCATGTTGTCATTTTATAAATGTTCTATAGCTCATATGCACGGTCTTCTTCTCTTATAGGTTATGTGTATATGCGACATTCATCGGGGTCAAGAGGTGCAATGACCCTAAGGCCATCACCTTCAAATGTCATTCTTCTATTTTTCAAGTCAATAACAGTCAAATTGTCGAAAGCCCAATCAATACCCAACAATACAAGATAGGGACAGTTATCATCAACAATATCAATCACTTCGAAGTCTGCAAATTTCCTCACTTCATTGATGTCCACGGTGACATGCTCTAGTCTTCCAAAGGGGCTCATTGCCTGCTGATTAGCCATCCTGAGCCTAATAGGAGAGTAAATCAATTTAAGTTTTCACATCAATTCCCAAGTCTGCTTCGTCATAACATTTACTTCTAATCCCAGGTCGAGGACCACATAGTCCATGTCATAGTCTCCAATCTGAGCACTAAGGTGCAGTTCCTTGCTTGTCCTTCTTTTTCTATATACTTGATTCACATATCTACTCAGCAGAGAATCTACTCTTCCAATTTCATATTGTCTTATCAGGTGTTGTAGTTCCTGCATAGCTCTTTCATATTTAATCAAATCAATACAAGAATACAAGAATTCCACAAGCTTACTTACCTCTCTTCCTTGCTTAGTGGGGAAAACTAATCAAATGCTGGAGGCATTTCACATTCCCTTACTTTTGATTGTGCCCTAGATGAAGAAGCTTGTTCACCTACAAATTCTCTTCTTGCTTCTTCAAAAGTATGCTTTTCTTTCCTTGGATCAAACAATGGCACCTTCTCTGTAGTTCTTCTGATCCATGATCCATATGTAGTATCTCCAGGGGTCACCCTATCTTCTCATGTGACAATGCCTCCTCTAGTAATAATAGCGACTCTGGGTTCATCACTATGAGGTTCAGCTGATATTAGTTGGACTTGTTGGTTTCCACCTCATCTTTCCTGAAATTTAGCTAACAATACTGGACAGTCTTCAATGACATGGTCGAATGAATTACAGTAGCTGCAAGTAGTACAAGGGTTCTGACAATCCCTTGCCAAATGACCTGGTTGGGTGAAATTATAGCAAATAATCTGACCTCGACCTCGACCCATGCCTCCTCCTCATCCTCTTCCTTCAAACCCATAGCGAGGGTTGAAGTTTCATCTTCCTGGGGAATTGAACTGCGCAGCATTCCCTTCTGGTTGTAATTCTCCTTGAATTCTATATGCATCCCTTGATCTTTCATACATGAGGTCATAATCCCTACAGTCCTTCTCATCATGCCCCACAGATTTACAAAATGTACAATAAATATTGGTGGGTTTCTGGACATATTTCTACATATAATAACATTCAATAGGGCGATGTCTAGTTCTACATACCTCGCAACATGGTAAAGTAGCCTACTTCAAAGGGTTAGGAGCTCCAGAGGCCAAGTATTCACTAAATAAAGGACAATGCTCATTTCCATGGCCCTCTACTTCACATATTATACACCAGATGTCTTCTCTTTTCTCTTTCCCTCTGTCTTTCTTCATGTCTTCAACTTGTAAAGATAAAATAGTTAATTGATTCAAAATCTGACTCATACCTGGACTAGATTCACCTAGAGGTGTTTCTTCTAGTTTCATGGCAATATTTAATGCTTCAGCCTATGAAGCGACCTTCTATTGCATTAGAGGAACTCTAATGTGTGGTAGGAGGGTAGCGATGAACCATTCCTTATGTTGTTCATCTAGAATCTGAAAACCTAAACGGCATGTTAAGGTCTTAAACCTCTGATCAAATTCCCAAACAGGTTCAGTCACCTTCTGCTTGATTTCCTTCAACTATGTAATGCACTGCGACTCTGACTTAGGCTTCTTGAACTCTTCACTCAATGCAGTCTTAATGTCATTCAGCACTCTAGGTTGTCTAGATGTTGTAACAAACTTCATATACAAGCTCAGTGCACGGTCTCTCAAGGTAGTACTAAACTGAGCTCTCTTAACAGCTTCGTCGGTGACTTGCTTAATGCTCCATACAGCTTTGCATAAGAACCAGTGTTGGTCAGGATCCTCAAATCCATCTCCTATGAAAATAGGTAACCTCATTTCATCTGCCATTTATTTTCCTTGCTTTCTCGATTGATTTTGTACTAAACTGCTTGTGATAGTACTTTGACTGCTCTGATTACTCTGGTTACTTGGTGTTGCTAAAACACCAAGTTCCTGGTTCTTCTTGGCGAGGTTCTTCAGTCTCTACTTCCTCTACCCTTGCGAACTCTGAATACTCTTCATCTAATCGCTCTGCTTCTTATCCACTGTAGAATCCTTTGTCTTGTGCTAATGGCATGTAACTCTGCTTAAACAGGTTCACAAGAGGAATCTTTCTAAATGATCTCCCATTGTGCGTGTGTCCAGCCTCTGTGTCACTTTTGATGTCTGAATTCTTGAACATTAGCTTTAAAATCCAATTGATTACTGTATCTTCAAGATATTCTTCTCATGCAATAGCATCTTAATCTTCAACTTCAAAAAGTGTAGAAAAATTCCTCTAGGTCCCCTAAAGAAATACCTCTCTTCTTGACTATATGATTCCACTTTTTCAATAGAAAATTCAGTAATGTGCCCTCCAATATTTTTTTCAAACCAGAGATCCACTGCCCTTGACATAGCGTTATCAACTTTCTTGACTTTCTTAATCAGCGTCGATGTCCAAACCACAGGTGGTCTAGATCTGATTTTAAACTGAGTGTCTGCTAGTCTAGCTAACCACTCGTACAACTCTTGATGAACTCCTACAAAGAAAATCTCATGCACATCAGTAAAGATGTACCTTCCCAACCAGTCTTCTGTACTAATGATAGGGTTCTTTTTCGGAGCTGCGGTGAAGTCCCTTTCTTGTTCTTCTATCCAATTCTGAATTTATGTCTTCAATGGAAACCACCTTGACATTCCCTCAAGAAGATCTTGGTCTCGACAATGGAACCATTTGTTGGCACAGGGGCAGACCCATGGTTCAACTCTAACAGAACACCAACAAACCCTAACTACTTGCCCTTACAGAAACACCTATGAAGCAGATGAAGTCTCACCCGAAGTAGTAATAGGGGGGTTGCAGGACACAGGTGTCTACAACCAGAGGAAATGCAAGATGATTCAAAAACAACAACAGAAAGTAGCCCAGATATTCTTAACAATATTATGCCTAACTTCACAAAGTAAGTTATATATTTTATCTTCGACAGGAAAAATAATAGTGCAATAACAGTGTAAAAGGTAGTAAACAACAAAGCATCAACCACATGGAACAACAAGATTTTACATGGTTCACTCTCTCCCTAGGGCTACATCCATAGAACTATGTTTATTTATAGAATAGATGAAGATATACAGTTCTATCTACGCACTCGGTTACAGATCCTTCTCTCGCTTCCCCTTTATTTCCTATCTCTGTGCACCCAGTTGCAGAGTCGATCTTCGCACCTAGCTGAAGACCCAAAATACAAGAATACCCTAAAACATAACACTTCTACATCTCAACATCACTCTCGCCTCTCTATATTAACTCTTCTATACCTCTATTTATACATTCCATGACTCTTAGAAAACCATGGACCGAAGCCCAGGTGCCAAAATCCTAGGTCCACTTAACCCATATTTTCAGGACTTCGTTGACCTATTCTTCCTTCTTCTCCACGAGGTGCTCCAAAGCACCCATTAATGTCTTCTTCTACTTGTTGACTTGTCCATGATCTATCTTCTTTGTTGCTTTGTCTTCCTTGGTCTTCTCTTTCAACGGCTTTCTTTCCTTTACTTCGTTCCTTCTTTTATGCTTCTTTAACCACTTCGACCCTTACTCGGTTTGTGTTCCTTGCGCACACTTCATACTTTGTCTTTCTTCTTCCTTAATATTCGCTTTCTTCCTTAATACATGACCAAGGGCCAACAAGATGTCCACTTTCGTTTGAGCTTCCTTAGTGTTCTCAAAGAAATAGTTGCCAATGTATAGAGGTAGTGGAGACCAAATCACTTTATTTGATCTGTATAGCATTCCTCTGACCCCATGTATGATAGTTTGATACACCACCTCCTGAAGCACAAGTTTGTCAAGAATTAACTGACGGAGTAAGTGGGGTGGTTTCATCACACCATATATTCTTATATAGGTACCATGCTCCATCAAATACCAGTCCCTGATCCTTCTTATGATTGTTATGGATTTGTCTATCATACAAGGTGGGGAGGTGCAAAAGATAAATTCATACAATGGGGCAAGGAAGTGCTCGTAGATTCTTCGATATTATGTTTGGTATTTTTTCTCCCAAAGCACTTTGCAGTAGATGTGGATTGCGGCGTCGGCGGGAAACCAACTCCACCCCATGTTTGGGTACCTGTGGGAAGTACACATTATGTCTAGGAGATATGAGACATATGGAAACTGGGAAATTTTCTT
This sequence comes from Picea sitchensis, assembly GCA_010110895.2. Taxonomy (NCBI): domain Eukaryota; kingdom Viridiplantae; phylum Streptophyta; class Pinopsida; order Pinales; family Pinaceae; genus Picea; species Picea sitchensis. The sequence goes on along the minus strand of SNQJ01S0106749.1, from coordinate 5,303 downwards.
GGTTGTTCTTGTGTAACTGCAGAGATGGCAGCTTTGATATTTTTAGATAATATGTCTTCCCAGTTGAATGAGACCCCTGCATCTGCACAGAAATAAATTAGGGGCATGTATGATAGGGGGAAATGAGTTGCATATGGTTCCCCATATAACCTGCACAACATGGCCACCATATACTAGTAGGTTCTGTTTAAATTGGTCTTGGGGTACCGACTCTTGGGTCAATCTGAACTGCTTATTTGCTTTGTACCATGCAGGGAATAAATATTTTGGTGTAAGTTCCAACTCACTGAGGATCTGACCATCCAGTCTTTTGCTCCCAGCTTCAATATGATAACACTTAGCCAAATCATCAGACCTGAATGAAGTTATAGGCTCTTTTCGTGCATTATAGACATATAGACTATTTATGTTTATGTTCTTTAAAATCCATGAAATGGCGTCTGCATAGGGGAAGACCGTTGGATGTGTTTCCACCCTCAAAATTCTTGACTTTCTAATGTTCCTGAATGCCTAGATCTCATATGTCTCTTCTTCCTCCATAGAGAAGTTTGAATTATTGAACATATAATATACTTCTCCCCATTTTAAGGTATCTATGTCCTTCTCTACATGTCATGATGTATCATCATATATGGTCCCGACAATTTCTACCTCTATTGTTTGTTGGGAGTTGCTAGATGGCTCAGCCCTTGTTGCTTTCGTCGTTATCTTCTTCCACAGTGACATGTTTGATCCTGCAAAAAGGACAAGTTTAGTTCATGTTATTTGAAATGCAGTTAAATGATTGGGAAATGATAATAGTTACTAAAACTATCAAGACATGGAAAGCTTCTTCCTGCAGATGTCAAGTTAATAGTAGACAATACTCAAATTATCCAATGAGATTTTAAGGTGAAACGCTTGGGAACCATCTTAGAAAGGTGAAATAGGAGTTCAAGAAAATAACTCCTCTGACCGCATCGGAGGATTTAGTAAAAACTCATCCAATCGCATCGGGGGAGTTAGTAAAAACTCTTATGATCGCATCGGAGGAGTTAGTAAAAACTCCTATGATGAGATCGAAAGAGTTATTTCCAACTTTTTTGATATCTGATAGGAAGGAACTGTCGCATTATCAAGGAGTTCAGAGCACTTAAAATAAACTCCTCTGGTCATATCGGAGGAGTTAAAAGTAACTCCTCGGATATGATCGGAGGAGTTGTTTCCAGCGGTTCTGAAATGCGTGGAGGAAATAGTTTTAAATCTTTCGAGCACATCGGAGAAGTTAATAGTAACTTCTCCAATGTGCTCGGGGAGTTACTTTGAAAGTATCTGGTTTAGAGTTAGGGATTTTCACGAACAAAGGAGAGTGCTCTAGGAAAAAACCACGACTAGCTTAGAGGAGTGTGAGGAAACCCCAGAAACCTCTGGATCACAATCTTCGTGCTCAGGGTAAACTTAAGGGTTTGCAAGGATTTAGGGCAAGGGTGTAGAGAAAGTTCATCATGGTGAAGAAAAAGGGGGTTATCAGTCATTCATTCTATGGAAAGGAATAGGCTCTAAGAAAAATGTAAGGTTTGGCAAAAGGGGGTGTGGCCAGGAACGATGTGACAAGGAGCAGAAAAGGATTATCGATATAGAGAAAGGGAGAAAGGAACAAGGAAAAACAAATAGCAAAGACCTAACCCTAACTTTAGAATATAAGAGAGGTGAGGTGCTCTTACCTAGATTACGCCACCATGTGGTGGGTATGGATAGGTGAGAGGTTCGAAAGGATTTGATCTCGGTGCATTTAAATGTAGGTTTCCTCGCTCACTAGAAATTTTTCGGATAACACTAAACTTAACTCTGTTCCTTTTATATAGCCAAATGATCATTTATGAAATTTAATGCGATGGTTGGGGTCGGTTTGATCGGAGTAGTTAAGAGAAAGTTCTTTGATCTGTTGGAAAGTCTAGATAGTAACTCTTGCGATGTGTTAGAAAGAGTTGAAAGTAATCCCTTCGAACGTATTAGAGGAATTAGAAGTAAATCATCTGATATGATCGGTGGAGTTTCTCCCAACTCTCGCGATATCATTGTGTATCGGAGCAAAAGACACTAACTCCTCCAAACTGCTCAGAGGAGTTTTAAGTAACTCCTCTGAACTGCTCGGAGGAGTTTAAAGTAACTCTGTCGATTTCAAAATTGGATTGTAACACAAAATATTTATGACTTTTGTTTTTTCTAAGTGAAACATGAGTTATCAAAAGAATCTTGAGATGGGAAGGAGAATTATGAGGCTTTCTCTTAGGATCAAAAGATAAGGGGCTCCATTTTTAGGGAGAGAAACAAGATCAAAGGAAAAATGGAGGGTTGTTGATCCAGGTGGATATCGGTGGCCACCCACCTTTTCCAACTGGCTCAAAACAATTTTCTGGCAATTTCGGTAATTTACTATTTTTAGCAGTTTTTCGGGTCTTGAACTTCCGGAGCTGTTTTGAGGCCCTAAATGATGTTTTTTGAGAAAACAGGGAGCAACATGGATCATAAATCTATGTTTCTCACCCAAAAGTTGTATTCCTCGGATAGATCTTTCCAACGAGCTATCGAGTTCCCCAAACAGAGATCGTATGCAAAAGTTACGCCCCTGGGAAGTTAACATATCAACTACCCCCATGGAGGCCCACAAACCTTTTGGATTTTCATCTTCCAGGGTTAGGGTTTTGGATTTTACTCATGTTAAAAAGGCCCTTAGAGACTCATTGTAATAATCATCTTCTCACGGATGTGATTATCCGTCACGTCTCTTCTCAAAGATAAGCTGCCACCATTCTAGCGAGTCTTTCAATCTGTATTTTACAGTCTCTATACATTTATTTCATTAATAGAAATCGTGTATTACTGTATATCTATGACTCTTGTTATTTCTGCTATATCTCTGTTATATTGTTGTCTCTCTTGCAATATCTCTAAATATTTATGTTTTATATCTCCACTCTCATTTTGTGTCGAAAATAATATGGATCAGTGGTATCAGAGCAGGCTACTCTTGATCGTTTTTCAGTGCATGTCCCCGACGAGGTCTGAGTATAGCAAGTTGGGTCTCGAGCTTTTCTCTCTTGAGGAAAATCGCTCTTGCACACCCAAGAAACCCTCAATGGCAGAAGAAAATAAAAACGATGGACCATACGATTCTATCAGTCTATTGCTTGAGCAAGCTCTCACGCGACAGAGGGACGAAATGATGGAGAATTTTTCCCACATCCTGCAACGCCTGCCGATAGCAACAGGTGCATCTTCATCAAACAACTACTTTGGAAGCACCTATCCTTTCAAGGTACAGGTTAATTTTGATATTCCTGTATTTGAAGGTCAAATAGATGCAAATGCCCTAGACAAATGGTTAAATCTGTTAGAAGGTTATTTCTTTGTTCATAATTTTTCCGATGGGGAAAAGATCACCTCCGTACTCCTTAAATCTCTCCCCCGTGTCAAACATTGGTGGGAAACTTACTGGGAGCAAAGCTCCATAGAGGAATCTAGAATATATTGGGCCAATCCCACTTGGGAATTTTTTGTGGATGCAGTAAAGGAACAGTATTACCATGTTGGCAACTATGAGGACCAATACATGAGATGGACCACACTGCGGAAAGAGAGGGGCCAAGCAGTTTCAGAGTTCACCAATACCTTCCATACCTTGCGCACCAAGTTGGGTATCAAAGACTCCGAACAACATTTGGTTCTAAAATACTGTGGGGCTCTACATAGATACATCCAAATTGAAATGGATTTTCTGGACATCTCATCACTCAGTGTTGCCTATCAATACGTTGTTAAAATCGAGTAGAAATTTAAGCACCAGAACAAATGGGAGTTTGGGTCTGCAAATCTACAACAACCAAAGTATGACAAAGACAGCCCTAACAAATAGTCTCCCAAAAACCAGTCCAAGCCATAGAAAAATAAGGATCACAGGAAGACAAAGAAGGACACCGGAAAATGGTGTGAATTCCACAAAAGCCCTTGGCACAACACCAGTGAATGTCACTCAAAACAGTCATTGGTGGTTGAGATCAAAGACAATGATTTGAAATCTGATTCAGAATATGATTCTAAAAATAATGGTAAAAGACAGATCATCGACATAGATCCCACTGCGATTGTCGTGACCGCAGCAATTCAACCAGAAGAACCAACAGATCCTGAAGAGGGGGAGCACATTTTTCATTCACAAAAGTGGGTGAAGGGGACCCCACTGCATTTTATTGTTGATAGAGGAAGTCAAAAGAACCTCATCTCAGTAGAGGTCGTCAAACAGTTGTGTTATCGACAACACCACACCCACAGCCATACAATATCGGGTGGCTTTGCCAAGGACAATATCTTCGTGTCAGCTAGCAGTGTCGATTGTCATACAGCATCCAACCCTTCAAGGATGAGGTAATATGTGATGTTTCCCCAGTGGATTTTTGTCATGTTCTCTTGGTCCAACCATATATGTGGAAGCGCCATGTTGTTTATGAGTCTCAACCCCACAGTGTCATTGTTTCTCTGGGGGGTCATCTCTACAGAATACCAGAGGTAATTCCGAATATTGTTCCACCTAAACATTGTCGCAAGGTAGTATCTCATACTACAAAATTCAGCTTCTTCACAATCTGTTCGAAAGGTGAACAGAAGGATACTACAACCACCACAGCTTCGGCCCAAGCACCTTCTATCCAACAGAAGCAGGTCGACAAGGTTGGAGCAAAGCACAAAGATTCCTCCTGCACACAGTCATCTCAAGTAGCCAGACTAGTTAAAAATGTCCAACCCTTCCAGCCATAGGTTCGTGACAGCCTTCAACAAGCTAAGCAACGCAACTTCTCCAGCAAGACAAGCAGCTAACCAAGATTCAAACTCAACAAACGCTTCCCCCTCTCCCTCGGGAACTCAATGCAATGGAGACCATTGCTTCCTAAGGATGGAGGATTGATCCAAGTGGATATTGGTGGCCACCCACCTTTTCCAACTGGCTCAAAACAATTTTCTCGCAATTTCGGTAATTTACTATTTTTAGCAGTTTTTCGGGTCCTGAACTTTCGGAGCCGTTTTGAGGCCCTAAACGATGTTTTTTGAGAAAACGGGGAGCAACATGGTTTATAGATCGACGTTGCTCACCCAAAAGTTGTATTCCTCAGATAGATATTTCCAACAAGTTATCGAGTGCCCCAAACGAAGATCGTATGCAAAAGTTACTCCCCTGGGAAGTTGACGTATCAACTACCCCCATCAGGGCCCACAAACCTTTTGTCTTTTCATCTTCCGGGGTTAGGGTTTTGGATTTTACTTATGTT
>SNQJ01S0106748.1:0-11056 GCA_010110895.2 Picea sitchensis | reverse complement strand
TTCCGACCATAAAATGTTTGGTGATAATTTTGTAAAATTATTCAAATTTCTACGGATTTTATATAGTTTGTATAAAATTTTGGCTATTTTTAATGTAAAATAATTTTAACCTTTAGAATTTGGGCGAATCATTTTTTGAATAGCGAATCTTTTTTTGGGAAAAACCATGGAAAATTAGCCCATTTGCAAAATTTAGCCCCTAAAATCATCCATGAATGGAACCTGGTGCAGAACGCAACAAAGCCCAGTGTCCAAGACCACGCACCAAGCCACGAAGGAGGAGCTCATGGGGGCTTGTACACTACAAGAAAGGAGCCCGTGACGGCGTGTGACCAAACCCACACAGCTTCCCAGAGTGCGTAGAGGAAGAGTGCGTAGAGGAAGAGTGCGGAGTTAGGGTTTGGGGGCGGTGCATGTAGGATTTTAGGAGTGGAGGAGGGAAATAGGGCACGTGGGCCTCATGCACCCACGATGCCCGAATTTTTTTTTTTTTTTTTAATTATATTAGTTATTAAATTTTTATTATGTTTTAAATTTAGATTATGTTTTAATTATTAATTTCTTTTTTTTTTAATTTAGATTATGTTTTAATTATTAAAATTCTTTTTTTTTTTAAATTTAGATATGTTTTAATTATCATTTTTTTTTTAAATTTAGATATCTTTTAATTTTAGATATAAATTTAGATAATTTATAATTAAAATTATGTTTATATATCTAAATTTATGTTTTAATTTAGGTTTTAAAATTTTGTTTTAAATCTATGATTTAATTAATAGTTTAAATTTTTAAATGCAAATAAACTTAAAACATTTAAAATTTTGTTTAAATTATATTTAAATCCATGTTTAAATTTAAAAAACCACTTAAAGTGATTAATTAGTTTTAAACTGAAGGTTTAGGGACTTAGACTAGGACAAGCGGGAAGGGGGCTGCATACGCACTAGGAAGGTAAGTTAGAGGAATAGGCGAGTGTGGTACAGTGCTAGCGTAACTACCAGGAGAGAGAGTCAGTAGTTTCCTTAGGCGATAACATCGAGCTTAGAGGCTTTCGACCCTGACCTCGCCACTTCCCCTGAAGAGAGTAATGTCTGTTTACAGACAAGTTAAAAAAAAAACTAATGCCTAACCCTGTTTTCTAGTTTAAGTTGCGCAAATGTGAATTGTCCTAGACTCACCCTGACAAACTTTGGTTGATGCAGATTCAAGTATATAGGATGGTTAGGATGAGAGGAATTCAAGGCATATGGACATCAACACAGAAACCGCCAGCACTGCCACCACCATCGCCTGAATTGGCCCTCATTCTGCGCTCTTCGGAGGCCATAAATGAGACTTTAAAGGGGCGTCAGCCAGCAAGGATCGAAGTAGAGCCACCACCATCTAGAATGGGTAATCCAGAAGAATCAAGGGATTCAGGGGGAGGGACTCCATTCGAAGACATCACTATAGAACTATAGAAGATCAAACTTCCAGAATTTGTCGGGGGTCATGCCAGTGAACGTGCAGAGGCATGGTTGGAAGGCATGACAAGGTGTTTCTCCTTAAGAGATTATGCGTCCACTTCAAAGGAGAAGATATCGATTTTAAAGTTGAGAGACAGTGCCTTGAACTGGTGGGGAAACCTAGAGAGACAGTTGCACCTTACCCCAAACACTGTCTCTTGGGAACTTTTTGAGGAAAGGTTCTGAAGGAAATATCTACCAGCTTACTATGAGGAACAATAGGTGGGAGCATTTGATGCTCTAGTACAGGGAAACAGGACCATAGAAGAATATGAGATCAGGTTTATGGAATTGGTCAAATATGTTTCATACATGGATAATGACCAACGACAGGAAAAATGCTTTGTCTATGGGTTAAACCCTAAGACAAGGGCCATGGTGCAGATGTGGAAACCGTATTTAGTAGCATAAGCAGTCAAAAATGAATGTTATGCGGAAAAATGAATTTTATGCGGAGGAACACATGAACTTAAATGGAGGTACGAGATCGACCTTTCCACATCGTCTTGGATTCGTGGGGAAGACCCCTAGGACATTTTCTAGAGGAGGGAGATCCAGGCCACCTCTATACGGTAATAGAGTCACACCAAGGATAGTCGCCACATGTATTTCAATGACAGTGACTGCAACATCCCGTTCATCACCAACGACACCGACAGGTCCACGACCATCTCAAGGAGCAACTAGTAGGGGCAAGGGTTCCAAGGGAAGGAACTCGTTTCAGAGATCGTCACAGAGCAGTACGCAAGTTCAATCTAGTGTTACATGTTGGGGATGCGAAGGACCCCATTACCAATGTGACTTCCCAGAGTTACAATCAGGATTTGTGCATAAAGGAGGAAAGGCCTCGATGGGAAGAGCAAGTGGCAGCCACCAGATTTACACAATGGTTAATAATCACCAAGAAGAACATAAATCCACGGTGGTGAAGTCATCAGGTATGCTAAATCATATCAATTTTAAAATTTTATTTGATTCTGGTGCTACAGATAATTTCATTTCACCATCTTCATTAGAAAAGAGTGGGTTGGAAGCCTACGAGCACGATGACTTTAAACAAGTCGAGATGGCTTCAGGGGAAAAAAAAGCAGTAGGACCTAGTGTTGATAATTGTCTAGTAGACCTGGGAGTGTGTACTACCAGGTTAAAGGTATACGTCACTTCTCTCAGGGTGTATGACCTAATCATTGGAATGGATTGGTTAGAAGCCCATCAAGATTTGGTAGATTGTTTCGCAAAAAGTGTGCTTTGTGTTGACGACGAAGGAAGGCCATTAAATATCCAGGGTGTATGAAGAAAGGTGTCTATATGCTTTATTTCAACTATGAAGGTTAAGCGGTGCATGAGGCAAGGGTGTCGACTTTATGTCGTTGAAGCAGTGAATGAGAGGAAAGGACCCTCCTTGGATTAGTACCTAGTATTGTCAGAGCTCAAGGATATTTTTTCAAAAGAGGTGTCAGGGTTACCTCCTAAGAGGGATCTTGATTTTACTATTGAGCTAAAACCTGGTGCAGAATCAATTTCCAAGACTCTGTATAGGATGATAGTGCCAGAACTTTGTGAGTTGCAGATGCTATTGAAAGAGCTACTTGACTTAGGGCTAATAAGGCCTAGTCTCACCTTGGGGTGCACCAATAATTTTTGTGAAGAAGAAGGATGGTTCCTTATGACTGTGTATAGATTACAGGGACTTGAACCATGCTACAGTGAAAAATAGATACCCAATTCCGTGGATAGATGATCTCTTTGATCAGATGAAAGGAGCAACGGTATTCTCAAAAATTTATTTTCCATCAGGGTATCGCCAGTTAAGGATTAAGGAAGTCAATATTCCTAAAACTTCCATTTGAACTCGGTTTGGGCATTATGAGTTTGTTGTAGTACCTTTCGGATTGACCAATGTGCCAGAAGTATTCATAAGCCTCATGAATGGTGTATTCTAGAAGTACTTAGACCGCTTTGTACAAGTCTCTCTAGATGATATCCTCATCTATTCCAAGAATGAAAGAGAACATGAGGAACACTTGCGAGTGGTGTTGTCTTTCCTTAGGGAGAACAAATTGTATGGGAAGTTGTCGAAGTGTTTCTTCCTCCAGAAAGAAATTCACTATTTAGGTCATATAATTTCCGAGGAAAGAATCTTTGTGGACCCAGAAAAGGTAAAGGCCATTATGGAGTGGCCAGTGCCGAACAATTCTCATGAGGTAAAAAGCTTCATGGACCTACCAGGTTATTATCGGAGGTTTGTGGAAGGGTTCTCTAAAATAAAAAAACCCATCACCACTTTGCAACGTAAGGGGGTCAGGTATGAATGGACATAAGAATGTGATAGTGCATTCATCGAGCTTAAAAGGTTACTAACTAGTGAACCAATTCTACAAGTGTTGGATATGGAAAAGGACTTCACAGTCTACACGGATTCCTCAAAGCAAGGGTTCGGGGCTGTGTTAATGCATGATGGAGGAGTGATAGCTTATGCGTCAAGGAAGTTGAAGAAACACAAAGAGCTTTACGCTACTCATGATTTATAGTTGGCAGCTATAATGATATCTCTGAAACTTTGGAGGCACTATCTAGTAAGGAAAAACCTTGAGCTCAAAATGGACCATCAAAGTTTAAAACATCTCTTCACTCAAAGGGATCTGAATTCTAGGAAAAGGCGATGGAGCGAGTTCATGAGTGAGTATGATTTTTGTATTTCATATATCAAGGGAAAAGAGAATGTGGTCGCAGATGCCTTGAGTAGGAGATCACGTGTCTTCTCCTTGGTACCCTTAAACGTTAATCTGAGGGAACGTGTGTTGATGCAACTCCTTGGAGACAATTGGTATTTAAAGGTTACTTCAAACCTCCAGAGTGGAAGGCAATGAGATCCAAAGTTTGAAGGATATAGTCTGGAAGTAGACATACTATTAAGATATCGAGGAAGGATGTACATCCCCGAAAGGGGGGGATATTCGAAGCATCATACTAAAGGAATCCCATAGAGCACTTTATTGTGCACATTCGTGCGTGAAGAAAATGTACGTGGACATGAGGAAGCTATTCTTCTAGGTAGGCATGAAGCATGATGTAGTCCATTTTGTCGCCAAATGCCTAGAATGTCAACAAGTGAAAGCTGACCACCATCACCTGGAAAGTCTCCTACAACCACATGATGTTCCTATGTCCAAGTGGGAAGTCATTTCCATGGATTTTGTTGTGGGGTTGCTGCTCACATCTCATAGACACAATGTTATCCTTGTGATAGTTGATAAGTTAACCAAGAGTGATCATTTTATTCCAGTTAGAGACACTTATGATGTCACTGATGTGGCACGCGTGTTTGTAAGTGAGGTCATCCGTTTGCATTGGATACCTAAGAAGATCATTTCAGATAGGGACTCCAGATTCACTTCTAGGTTTTGGACAAGTTTGGAGTCAGCATTGGGGACTCAGTTGAAGTTAAGAACAACTTATCATCCTGAAAAAGATGGGAAAAATGAGAGAGTAAATCAAGTCATGGAAGACATTCTTAGGATGTATGTCATGGATAATAAAACCCATTGGGAGAAGTACCTACCTTTGGTTGGGAAAGATTATAATATCGAGTAGAACACCATTGAGTTGGGAAAGATTATAATATCGAGTAACAGTTGGGCCAGAATTGATTCAAGATATGGAGGAACAAGTGATTCAGATTAGGCAGAGACTAAAGGAAGCACAGGATAGACAGAAAAGTTATGTGGATGCACACAGGACTGATCGAAGTTATAAAGTGGGAGACCAGGTTTTCATTCGTATCAGGCCTAATAAGAGTACCATACGGTTCGAGAATGGGACAAAGTTTTCACCTCAATTTATAGGACCGTTCAAAATCCAAGAGAAAATTGGACCCATTGCCTATCGTCTCGTACTGCCACCCCACTTGCATAAAACTCATAACATTTTCCATGTATCTGTTCTATGTCATTATGTTGCTGATGAATCACATAAACTAAATTGGAAGGAATTGCAGGAATCGGACGTGGGAACCCTCATGGTAGAACCGTTATGCATATTGGACCATAGAGTCTGACAACTCAGGAACCGTCTGGTAGACCAAGTTAAGTTCGAATGGGACAAGTTTAGTCCAGGATCTGCTACTTGGGAGAATGCCGAGATGTTACAACGAGATTATCCCTCACTTTTTGAACACGTCGAGAATAATTTCTCGAAGGTTGGGTGTATGTAATGCCACCTTTTGACATAGACAACTAGGATTACCTGAGGCCTAAACACCTTTATTTTCTATTCATGGTGAAACTATTAAGTGATACACTTGAACTTTTAAGATGTATGAATCTTTATGAATGTTTAAACATATTTGAATAATGATGCAATATATTGTGAGAATGTAAATTTTATGAATGATTAAATGTTATTGATGATGATGGATATGNAAAATTATGTTTATATATCTAAATTTATGTTTTAATTTAGGTTTTAAATTTTTGTTTTAAATCTATGATTTAATTAATAGTTTAAATTTTTAAATGCAAATAAACTTAAAACATTTAAAATTTTGTTTAAATTATATTTAAATCCATGTTTAAATTTTAAAAACCACTTAAAGTGATTAATTAGTTTTAAACTGAAGGTTTAAGGACTTAGACTAGGACAAGCGGGAAGGGGGCCACATACGCTCTAGGAAGGTAAGTTAGAGGAATAGGCGAGTGTGGTACAATGCTAGCGTAACTACCAGGAGAGAGAGTCAGTAGTTTCCTTAGGCGATAACATCGAGCTTAGAGGCTTTCAACCTTGACCTAGCCACTTCCCCTAAAGAGAGTAATGTTTGTTTACATACAAGTTAAAAAAAAACTAACGCCTAACCCTGTTTTCTAGTTTAAGTTGCGCAAATGTGAATTGTCCTAGACTCACCCTGACAAACTTTGGTTGATGCAGATTCAAGTATATAGGATGGTTAGGATGAGAGGAAATCAAGGCATATGGAAATCAACACATAAACCACCAGCACTGCCACCACCATCGCCTGAATTGGCCCTCATTCTGCGCTCTTCGGAGGCCATAAATGAGACTTTAAAGGGGCGTCAGCCAGCAGGGATAGAAGTAGAGCCCCCACCATCTAGAATGGGTAATTCAGAAGCATCAAGGGATTCAGGGGGAGGGCCTCCATCCGAAGACATCACTAGAGAACAACAGAAGATCAAACTTCCATAGTTTGTCGGGGGTCATGTCAGTGAACGTGCAAAGGCATGGTTGGAAGGCATGACAAGGTGTTTCTCCTTAAGAGACTATGCGTCCACTTCAAATGCGAAGATATCGATTTTAAAGTTGAGAGACAATGCCTTGAACTGGTGGGGCAACCTGGAGAGACAGTTGCACCTTACCCCAAACACTGTCTCTTGGGAACTTTTTGAGGAAAGGTTCTGAAGGAAATATCTAACAGCTTACTATGAGGAACAATAGGTGGGAGCATTTGATGCTCTAGTACAGGGAAACATGACCGTAGAAGAATATGAGATTAGGTTTATGGAATTGGTCAAATATGTTTCATACATGGATAATGACCAACGACAGGAAAAATGCTTTGTCTATGGGTTAAACCCTAAGATAAGGGCCATGGTGCGGATGTGGAAACCGTCTTTAGTAGCAGAAGCAGTTAAAAATGAATGTTATGCGGAGGAACACATGAACTTAAATGGAGGTACGAGATCGACCTTTCCACATCGTCCTAGATTCGTGGGGAAGACCCCTAGGACATTTTCTAGAGGAGGGAGATCCAAGCCACCTCTATATGGTAATAGAGTCACAACAAGGACAGTCGCCATAGGTATTTCAATGACAGTGACTGCAACATCCCGTTCATCACCAACGACACCGACATGTCCACGGCCATCTCAGGGAGCAGCTAGTAGGGGCAGGGGTTCCAAGGGAAGGAACTTGTTTCAGAGATCATCACAGAGAAGTACGCAAGTTCAATCTAGTGTTACATGTTGGGGATGCGAAGGACCCCATTACCAATGTGACTTCCCAGAGTTACAATTAGGATTTGTGCATAAAGGAGGAAAGGCTCCGATGGGAAGAGCAAGTGGAAGCCACTAGATTTACACAGCGGTTAATAATCACCAAGAAGAACATAAATCCACGGTGGTGAAGTCATCAGGTATGCTAAATCATATCAATTTTAAAATTTTATTTGATTCTGGTGCTATAGATAATTTCATTTCACCATCTTCATTAGAAAATAGTGGGTTGGAAGCCTACGAGCATGATGACTTTAAACAAGTCGAGATGGCTTCAGGGGAAAAAAAACTAATAGGACCTAGTGTTGATAATTGTCTAGTAGACCTGGGAGTGTGTACTACCAGGTTAAAGGTATATGTCACTTCTCTCAGGGCGTATGACCTAATCATTGGAATGGATTGGTTATAAGCCCATCAAGCTTTGGTAGATTGTTTCGCAAAAAGAGTGCTTTGTGTTGACGACGAAGGAAGGCCATTAAACATCCAGGGCATACGAAGAAAGGTGTCTCTATGCTTTATTTCAACTATGAAGGTTAAGCGGTGCATGAGGCAAGGGTGTCGACTTTATGTCATTGAAGAAGTGAATGAGAGGAAAGGACCCTCCTTGGATCAGTACCTAGTATTGTCAGAGCTCAAGTATATTTTTTCAAAAGAGGTGTCAGGGTTACCTCCTAAGAGGGATCTTGATTTTACTACTGAGCTAAAACCTGGTGCAGAATCAATTTCCAAGACTCTTTATAGGATGATAGTGCCAGAACTTTGTGAGTTGCATATGCTATTGAAAGAGCTACTTGACTTGGGGCTAATAAGGCCTAGTGTCTCACCTTGGGGTGCACCAATAATTTTTGTGAAGAAGAAGGATGGTTCCTTACGACTGTGTATAGATTACAGGGACTTGAACCATGCTACAGTGAAAAATAGATACCCAATTCCGTGGATAGATGATCTCTTTGATCGGATGAAAGGAGCAGCGGTATTCTCAAAAATTGATTTTCCATCAGGGTATCGCCAGTTAAGGATTAAGGAAGGCAATATTGCTAAAACTTCCATTTGAACTCGGTTTGGGAATTACGAGTTTGTTGTAGTACCTTTCAGATTGACCAATGCGCCAGAAGTATTCATGAGCCTCATGAATGGTGTATTCTAGAAGTACTTAGACCGCTTTTTACAAGTCTTTCTAGATGATATACTCATCTATTCCAAGAATGAAAGAGAACATGAGGAACACTTGCGAGTGGTGTTGTCTTTCCTTAGGGAGAACAAATTGTATGGGAAGTTGTCGAAGTGTTCCTTCTTCTAGAAAGAAATTCACTATTTAGGTCATATAATTTCAGAGGAAAGAATCTTCGTGGACCCAAAAAAGGTAAAGTCCATTATGGAGTGGCCAGTGCCGAACAATGCTCATGAGGTAAGAAGCTTCATGGACCTAGCAATTTATTATCGGAGGTTTGTGGAAGGGTTCTCTAAAATAGAAAAACCCATCACCACTTTACAGCGTAAGGGGGTCAGGTATGAATGGACATAAGAATGTGATAGTGCATTCATCGAGCTTAAAAGCTTACTAACTAGTGAACAATTCTACAAGTGCTGGATATGGAAAAGGACTTCACAGTCTACACGGATTCCTCGAAGCAAGGGTTGGGGGCTGTGTTAATGCAGGATGGAGGAGTGATAGCTTTTGCGTCAAGGAAGTTGAAGAAACACAAAGAGCTTTACGCTACTCATGATTTATAGTTGGCAGCTATAATGATAGCTCTGAAACTTTGGAGGCACTATCTAGTAGGGAGAAACCTTGAGCTCAAAATGGACCATCAAAGTTTAAAACATCTCTTCACTCAAAGGGATCTGAATGCTAGGAAAAGGCGATGGAGCGAGTTCATGAGTGAGTATGATTTTTGTATTTCATATATCAAGGGAAAAAAGAATGTGGTCGTAGATTCCTTGAGTAGGAGATCACGTGTCTTCTCCTTGGTACCCTTAAAATTTAATCTGAGGTAACGTGTGTTGACGCAACTCCTTGGAGATAGCTGGTATTTAAAGGTTACTTCAAACCTCCAGAGTGGGAGGCAATTAGATCCAAAGTTTGAAGGATATATTCTGGAAGTAGACATACTATTAAGATATCGAGGAAGGATGTACATCCCCGAAAGGGGGGATATTAGAATCATCATACTAAAGGAATCCCATAGAGCACTTTATTGTTCACATTCGTGCGTGAAGAAAATGTACATGGACATGAGGAAGCTATTCTTCTGGGTAGGCATGAAGCATGATGTAATCCATTTGTCTCCAAATGCCTAGAATGTCCACAAGTGAAAGCTGACCACCATCACCTGGAAAGTCTCCTACAACCACATGATGTTCCTATGTCCAAGTGGGAAGTCATTTCCATGGATTTTTTTGTGGGGTTGCTGCTCACATCTCATAGACACAATGCTATCCTTGTGATAGTTGATAAGTTAACCAAGAGTGCTCATTTTATTCCAGTTAGAGACACTTATGATTTTACTGATGTGGCACGCGTGTTTGTAAGTGAGGTCATCCATTTGCATGGGATACCTAAGAAGATCATTTCAGATAGGGACTCCAGATTCACTTCTAGGTTTTGGACAAGTTTGGAGTCAGCGTTGGGGACTCAGTTGAAGTTAAGAACAACTTATCATCCTGAAAAAGATGGGCAAAATGAGAGAGTAAATCAAGTCATGGAAGACATTCTTAGGATGTATGTCATGGATAATCAAACCCATTGGGAGAAGTACCTACCTTTGGTAGAGTTCGCCTACAATAACAGTTTTCATAGCTCCATCTGAATGCCACCCTACGAAGCTATGTATGGAAGGCCATGTAGAACACCATTGAGTTGGGAAAGATTATAATATCGAGTAACAGTTGGTCCAGAATTGATTCAATATATGGAGGAATAGGTGATTCAAATTAGGCAGAGATTAAAGGAAGCACAGGATAGATAGAAAAGTTATGCGGATGCACACAGGACTGATCGAAGTTATAAAGTGGGAGACCAGGTTTTCATTCATATTAGGCCTAATAAGAGTACCATATGGTTCGAGAATGGGACAAAGTTTTCACCTCAATTTATAGGACCGTTCAAAATCCAAGAGAAAATTGGACCCATTGCCTATCGTCTCGTACTGCCACCCCACTTGCATAAAACTCATAACATTTTCCATGTATCTGTTCTATGTCATTATGTTGCTGATGAATCACATAAACTAAATTGGAAGGAATTGCAGGAATCGGACGTGGGAACCCTCATGGTAGAACCGTTACGCATATTGGACCATAGAGTCCGATAGCTCAGGAACCGTCTAGTAGACCAAGTTAAGGTCCAATGGGACAAGTTTAGTCCAGGATCTGCTAATTGGGAGAATGCCGAGATGTTACGACGAGATTATCCCTCACTTTTTGAACACGTCGAGAATAATTTCTCGAAGGTTGGGTGTATGTAATGCCACCTTTTGACATAGACAACTAGGATTACCTGAGGCCTAAACACCTTTATTTTCTATTCACGGTGAAACTATTAAG
>SNQJ01S0106747.1:0-29728 GCA_010110895.2 Picea sitchensis | reverse complement strand
AGTTGCTCTAGAGAGAGATCCATATTTTGTTCTTTATGTTTTAGAATCATGTATAAGCCTCGAGTCACAATTTTGTGGATTGTATGAGAGTTGTTTGCTTAGTCATGTAGCCTTTTTATCAATATATAAAATTCAGTTTTTTTAAAAAAAAATAATCACTTAATTATATATAATTCTTTAAAAAATCTAAAAAATTATCACTTAATTAAATTGAAAGGCGCTCACCTATTGATAATGGGCACAATTAATGATCTTTTAACCTTATTTAATCTTAAACCCTAATCTGATGACTATGCATTCAAGATGCTGGCATATTCTTAGTCGTACTCCAAAATCAATGGATCAGATTTATTGTTCATAACTTTCTTGCATTTACCAGGGCATCCATTAACATGTTTACTTTTTAACATTTCCCTAATCACATTAAAAAATTACTATAAAGATATATAATTGCCACATTCCATTTATCAACCTAATGCAGCCAAAGGTTTCATATTACCACAGACGGATTACCACAAACGTTTTATATTGGGGGCATGCATTCGCAGTGTATTGGGACACGCGTACGCGTTATCAGCCCCTACCCTTCTGCGTTCTCAGCCGCGAGTTAGCGGTTGTGCTAGTTATATATAATTAATGTTCGTAGCGATGAGATATTCCAGGATTTTAAACGTACAACGTTATATACAGAAGCTTCTCCTTCAATGGAATTTAGAGGGTTAATTAGAACAGTCCCTTTATTTCTATCTCACTACTCGTTTCTTCATAGTCTGATCCGCTGCGACTAGCTAGAACAAATCTTTCCATGTCTAACGCTGACGAAGTGGTATCCGTCAAAGCTGGCACAGTGTCGTTCTCGGTCACGAAGGGCGGTCGGTAGAGGCTGTCGATAGAATCTGAGAGGAGGCCTACGAAGAAAACATGGCCCTTAATGATAATGGGCACAATTAATGATCTTTTAACCTTATTTAACCTTAAACCTTAATCTGATGGCTATGCATTGAAGATGCTGGCATATTCTTAGTCCTCCTCCAAAATCAATGGATCAGATTTATTGTTCATAACTTTCTTGCATTTATCAAGAGATCCATTAACATGTTTACTTTTTAACATTTACCTAATCACATTAAAAAATTACTGTAAGGATATATAATTGCCACGTTCCATTTATCAACCTAATGCAGCCAAACGTTTCATATTACCACAAACAGATTACCACAAACATTCAACATTCTATATTGAGGGCATGCATTGTCAATGTATTGAGAATAAGCGTTCTCAACCGCTACCTTTCGGCGTTCTCAGCCGCGAGTTAGCGGCTGTGCTAGTTATATGTAATTAATGTTCGTAGCGATGAGATATTCCAGGATTTTAAACGTACAGCATAATATACAGAAGCTTCTCCTTCAATGGAATTTAGAGGGTTAATTAGAACAGTCCCTCTATTTCTATCTCGCTACTCGTTTCTTCATAGTCTGATCCGCTGCGACTAGCCAGAACAAATCTTTCCATGTCTAACGCTGACGAAGTGGTATCCGTCCAAGCTGGCACAGCGTCGTTCTCGGGCACGAAGGGCGGCCGGCAGAGGCTGTCGATAGAATCCCACAGGAGGCCTGCGAAGAAAACATGGCCCTTAACATCCTCCGCTCCGTTGAGGGATCCCAGTCTTCTCCGAGGATCCTTCTCCAGTAGCCTCAGAATGAGATCGTGGAGAGTAGAATGGGAGCCCGTCAGCCGAGGCTTCATCCACAGAATTCGCCGGTAGGTCTCCTTCTTGTCGGAGCCCCTGAAGGGAGTCATCCCATATAACATCTCGTACAATAAAATCCCCAGAGACCACCAATCCACCGAGAAATTGTGCCCGCAACCGTTTATGATCTCGGGAGCCACGTACTCTTCCGTTCCAACAAAGGAGTTGGACCTTCCTGAAGCTAATTCCGTCTTCGCTTTCATTCGAAAGCTGGCGAGAAGAACTCTTTTTCTTGGAACGTTGGACAGAACTTAGGGTTAGGGTTAGCCGCTCTCTCAGTCGATTAGGGGAATTACAACGGAGTTTTTCTTGTGAGATAGTTGCGCACGATTGCTTGCGGGGGAGCGGAAGCCTGGTGGAGAGACCGAAGTCGGTGAGTATGATGTGCCCGGAGCTCCGCACGAGTATATTCTCCGGCTTCAGGTCTCTGTAGACAATTCCCTGTCCGTGAAGGTGATCCAAAGCTAAAACCACTTCGGCCGCATAAAACCTGAAATCATCCCGACCATAATCAGAAAGTTGCAATGGCAAGATAATTTCCAGACAAACCCATAATACCATAATGGCATATCAATCGGTGGAATGCTCACCGAATTGCGGACTCGGAAAACATCCTATCGGGCTGAATTTTCCTGAGACGATGGAGATCACCGCCCGGGCAATATTCGACAGCCCAACCGACAATCTTCTCCGTCTCGACTACGCCCATGAGGGATGGCAGGAAGGGATGTCGTAAGGAGGAGATGATCTCTCTTTCCCTCCCTATGGCTCTCAGTTTCTTAAACCCTGCATCTTCCCGTCTGCTATCATCTTTGTTTATGACTTTGACAGCAAATGGATGGTCGCAGCCCTCCCTTACGACCATGAACACAGTGCCCATGGCCCCTCGTCCAAGCACCCTGAGAGCCCTCATTTCTTCTATCGCCATCGGCACGATCTTCTTGTTGGGCTTCATTTTCTGCTCATCATAAGCATAGCTTGTAGGCATCCCTATAATTCCGACTCATATAATGCAGCGCCCACCACTGGGTTTTGTCTTGTTTAAAGGCTGATGGCTGTGAAAGAAAACAGAATATTTGGCGGACAAAGTCGAACGAATGGCGGCCTTTGTAAGTTACGTTGCAGAATATGCGGAGTAACAAAGTTGGATCATATTCTGATAATATTGAACAGGTGGATTATATATCATAGTCTTTTCATCCAATTGACAAAGCCTACTTAACCGATATCGAATCTCTACCATTATACTCCGTAGCACAGAGAATGCCAAATCTAACTCTTACATATTCCAGAATCAACATTTTTCATCCCTCATAATGACAGAACTATGGTGCCGTGAACAAGTGATTCGAACGACTTTTCGACAGGTAGGGCATTGTTCATACTCTAGACAAATTTCATTTTTTCATAATCTATACAAATTTCATTTTATTTAAGGTTTTTATTTTTTTTATTTTATTATTTGATTGTTTTAAATTATTTTTTTATATTCAATTTTTTTTATTTGAAGATATAATTTTGATAAGGTTGAAAAGTTTCTTAGTGTAATAAAAATTTTGAAATTGAAATTTAATTACGTTGAAAGGCAGATTTAATAGGGGTTTAGTGCTTAATAAGTTTTCTATGGATTGGAATATTCTTAGTAGTCACACAAAATAAATGGTTGTGATTTCAATCATTAACTTCCTAGTTATTATAAAGACATCAGTTTATGTGTTTACCTTTTTACATTTACCTAATCATATTTAAAAATTACTTTAATAGCTAACTGATTGCCACGTATGTGATTAACGAAATTAAAATATTAACACCAGCTAAATGAAGCCCAACATTTTATTTGTTAATAGATAATAAAATTTAATATATTCTTTTAAAGATTCATTTCATCTTCTCAACCTTTCGACGTTCACCAACAACTATTTTGCTGCTGTGCTAGTACTATTATATGTCATATCTTCTAGAGTTATGTTCATGTCCAATTTTGGTATTTCATTTTTCATTTTATAGTTTGGGTCAACCAATATTTTATGGGGATTATGTTTTTTAACCTAGAGCTTACACATACTTTGTTATAAGTTATGGATGAGTCTCATTTTTATTCTATGTAACTGAGTTGTATACTTAAACATTTGTTAACATTCACTAACACTTAATTTTGCATATAACAAAAAACATGTGAAACACAAGAGATACAAATATAGTGTTGGTGACACCAATGGTGCTTAATACCCGACTTTGTTTATTATAGTGCAAAACAAAAACAAAGATTTACAAAGAGGTTGTTGTTGTTCTAGTTACATAGATGGGAAGAGTCTCGCGACTCTGCCTTATACATTAGAGTTGTCCAGACCTACAATTTTGTCAAAGAAAGACTCCCCCATATTGTTCCTCCTTGCCTCAGCCTGAGGTGCGCCCCACTTGTGCCCTACCTCGGAGCTCCATGTCTCTTGCATTTCCTTTCTTCTTCTCCTCCTTTGGTTGTGAGCCACTGCTCTTATAGGAACTCCAAGGGTCACTTCTGTGAGACGTCATGTCTTTTGGGAGTGTCGCGCCCCTTCACAAATCATCACACTCAACCAACCCATTGTGCCCCTTTGTGGATCCAGTGCACCCAAACAAGC
Organism: Picea sitchensis; assembly: GCA_010110895.2. NCBI lineage: Eukaryota > Viridiplantae > Streptophyta > Pinopsida > Pinales > Pinaceae > Picea > Picea sitchensis. The sequence goes on along the minus strand of SNQJ01S0106747.1, from coordinate 25,357 downwards.
TCATTCGACATTGAGCTGCCCAATCTCTTGGACTAGCGTGCCCCACCCTTGGGAGCCTGCTCCTTTCCTTGTGCTCTTCCTTGTGTCGATCATCATGACTCTCCATGGGTGTGTCAATGTGTTCATCCAACCTCTTCGATGCATCTATGCTACCAAGAGTAGATGAGACCACTACTTGGGCATGCTCCCAAGTTGTCTCTCCCTTGCCCAAACACAACCCATGTCTCCATCATCTGTCACAAGGGAAGAAGGGTGTGTTCATCCTTCGGCTCTCATGTCACAATTGTGCCCCAAGGTGTTCATGTCCATGCCCATAATACGAGTTCTTTCCCAAACGATTGTTCCCTCCTTATGAACTTTGTTTATCCCATCGTCAAATCTTCCCAATGAGCGTGTGCACTTGTTAGGTTTCACGGAAATCCTTACAATATACATAATATATTTTAAAAGAAAGTGTTTTTCATTTTCAACTCTCAAAAATTCTTTAGACAAGCGATGTTTTAGGAATTTTTCAATGTCATGTTTCACTATGGGGACTAGTGAGAATTTTTTTTTTTTATGTTTATTTTGTTCTCTACCTTAATTAAAATAAACAATATTTTTTTTATCTTTTAAATTAGGCTTGATTATGTCTTTTCTAATATTTTAATTTTCTCCAATGCTATATTTGTTTATCACATCACATTTTTCCCCGAAACTTAGATATAATAATATTTTTAATTATAGAAAGTGACCTTTTTCTTAAATATCTTTATGCCAACTCCAATAAAGTAACAATTCGTTTTCACTATAGTATCTTTATGCCAACTCCAATAAAGTAACAAGTTGTTTTTCCTTAGAATTTAAAGAAACTTTAAGAAGTCTTCCATATTTTATGTTGTTTATCTTATTTTTATAAGTGAAATACTTAATCATAATCATAACCATATTTTAGATAGAAAAATCTCACCTTTAGGAAGATAGAAATATTCACTTTATTAAAAAAAAAAAACTTGAATGTAGTGTCCTTAACCTCAAATTTATAAAAATAATATAAAATTCTTTTAAATTTATAAAAGTAATATAAAATTCTTTTAAATTTACTTGATCTTTCTTCAAAATTCTATGAAACGAATTTAATTTCAACTTTTAAAAGGAACGAAATATATAGCTGCTGGTACTAAAGATTGGCAAAGGTACATTTAAACATTCATTTAAACTATGTAAGTCCTTTAAAAAAATTAAGACAAATTTGTTGATTTATTCTTTTATCTTTCGCATTAGAGTTGTTGATATAGTTTTATTATAATTTAAAATATCAATCATTTCATTTTATGAGAGATTATATAAATTATTTCTTATATTTATTTCCTTTCATTTAATTTTAAAATATCACAAAAGTTAAAGTGCATATCTGGATCGTGGTAAAATGTATTAGAAGTTAAGTGAAATGTTTGCTGAGAAAATTATGTTTTATGGTGAGTTAAGTGATCTTCATTGAGAAATTAAAAGTATGATTGTACATGCAATTGATAGAGTATCATTAAAACATATAAAAACATATATGGAGCACGATTTTAACTAGATTCTTTTATGTGTGGTTTTTTTTTATATAATTTTCGATTCTATATTTTGATGTAAACTATTGAAAAAGACATATTAATAAACGAACTTGGATGGTATATCTTGATACAATTATTGAAAAAGACATTTTAATAAAAATAACTATATTTTTACATGTGTTTGATTTTTCAAGCATCGAATCAATTTGGTAACTTTTAACTTATATTACTAGTGCATGTAATCAATGTTGTGAATTTTAGTCTACATTGCTATCGTAAATTGTACCTTATCTTTTCTTTTCGTTGGTACCAAAACAAAGTTACAGGGACAATGGTGCAAATTTTCAGACTTTAAAGTTATTTCCTTAGTATCGGTTCTTTCAAGTGTACGCTTCATTATAAATATTGGAGAATAAACATGTAAATGTGAATGGTTTTTAAATACGATGGATATAGCTTAAGGGGTATGATGATCCCAAATATTGCAATGTATTGACAAAACAAATGGAAGTTAAAAAGAGAAGGCCGGCTTAGCCATGTTCTTAATCCAAAGTGTTTTAGGCAAGAGCATTTTTCCTAGAAACTTTGTATCGAAAATTGTTAGGAAAGCTTGCAACGTGTTATTTTTTTTTTAAGGAAAAGATAAATATTTTTTTGGTTTGTTTGCAAAATTTCTAGAGAGAATTTTAGAATCTTCAAATGAAGGACAATAATGAATACTTAAATTTTATGTTGGGGTGAAAGATATTGTTTTAACATTAGGAAAAAATAGGGATATGACAAGGTTGAGATTGGATTATCTCAAGAGATCATTATCATATAATGGAAGTAGATTATATAATATTTTAGAAATTTTAAAACACATAGTTGCATGAGAGGATAAATTGGAGAAGAAAGAACTGATACTAATTGTTATCACCAAGTTCCACTCACCTGCAACATTTGAGTGTTCCTACTTGGAAACATCACCAATCCATGTATAACATTCATAATGTAGTCCATAACATCACAACATTGATATTTTGGGACTCACTAAGCCTAGTCAAACCCATAGTTAAACTATTTATAGGGTGGTGTTCATTATCAATCATTAGCCATGCTACTGACATATAGATAATCCATTGAGATCTATGAAACCCTTGTAAACCCAAAAAATGGCTACTTTGTAGTTCATAAATGTGTGCATATTTGTCGTACAATGTAGTGGGTATGTCTAGATTAGTTGGAATTCTTTTATCCATAAATATCAAATCACTTGGCCTTCCTTAATGCCCACTAACCTTATGGATTTTCATAAATGAATGAGGAGAGTCAATATGGAAGTTAGTTTAAGATTGGAGTTTTGTTTCCTATCTATATCATGAAGCCACATGGATGCATTTCATAAGACGAAAAAATAGCAAGGTTATGATACCAAAATTGAATTGGAGAGCTCAAGAACCATCATTCAAATCTCTTTATTATTTGATTTTATTTCCATCCACAAAGACCTTCCTCTCCTCATAAACTAGATTTGGAAATTGAGAATACAAGGAGGCAGTAAGAACCTCCCATAGAGAGATTTGAAGCTCACTTGCTACAACAAACTCTTTTCAATAGTTGCATTGTCAATTTATTGATTTGTTCATTGGAATAAATCAAACAATGTTCTTTCCCACAATAATGATTTTGTAAATTTCATTGGTTATTGAATTCATAATTTAGAACTTGCATTATTTACATTATTTATGTTAAGGTTAAGGGATATTTTCATGTGATCCATATGTCCTTTCAATATTTGTTTATACCTAATTTAGTAGCTAGATATGTTAGGTTTTTGGGTACACTATTGTAATAATTTACCCACAATAGATTAGCGACTCCACTAGGCTATTTGGTCCAATATCTCACTCTTCATTTCTTGTATTATTACCTCTATCTCACTCTTCATTTCTTGTATTATTACCTCTATCTCACTCTTCATTACATTCTACTAGTTCGTATTATTAATCACAATATTGTTTTCCTTAACCGTCACTTCTAAGGTACCATTTCCTTAAAACCTTATTTTTTATATATCCTATCTTTTGGTGCATATATTCAACTACTTTCTATGTTATTCATGTAAAACATTATATGAGTTTATCACTTTCCACATACGTAATCCAATATAATGCTTGCATGACTTTCTTATGCACCTAGTCCATCGCATATGCCTACCATTCATATAGATATCAATTATGTCAATTGCATGACTATTTTAGTTAGGCATCTCTGTTGACTAGAGCCTATGCAATCTAACCCAATTTTTCTCTTCCTTAGTTTTATCTCAACATGATTAGAGATTTTTTTAAGTGGCTTCATTTTTTGAGCAATTATTGGTTGTCTTATGTCTTTTTCTCTTAGAAAATAAGAAGGAAATGGTAGGTAGGAAAATAAATACCTCTATTTCAAAAACTCATTTCATTTAGAGTTCTTTTTTTTCCTTCGCATTTCTAATTTTCAAAATTAATTCACAATTTTATGTTATTAGATTTGAATTTCTCACAAAGTTAAGAAAAGTAGTTTGATAGAGAAAGAAATCATTAGATTTGGTATCTATTTAGTTCCATGTATTTTCTTTTTCATAAATTTAATTTGACATTTGATCTATAAACTATTGTGGATATTCCACTAGAGAGTTCATCGAAACAAATCTAATAAAATACTAAAATCTTTACTATGAAGGTTAATTTCCTTTAGATGTTGAATTCTTTAATTACTATTTTTCTTCTTAAAATGTATGAAATAGATGAAATGTGAAAAATAGAGAACATAAATTAATACTCACACACCATCAACAAATAAACAAAATATATAACCTTGGAAACTCAATATTGGAAAGAATCCAGTTAGATGTGGTCGTTGTGCTCTCTTTTCTTCATATGCAAGTACAAAGAAAGAGGAACTCTCTACGGAGTTTCCTTTGACACTATGGAATGCATGTCTACTACACAATATCTCATGCACTATTATTCTTTCAAAATACCACTCCTATGTTCTCTTTTCAACTATGGAACAAATACAATGCTAAAAATGGATCCCCTTCTCCTCATGGCATCCCGATATTTAAAATCTCTCCATAGTCATCTAGGGGTAGGGTTTCGACTTCGTCAACCCTCAATTGTGATAAGGTTTTGGACCTAGCCCCATACGTGAAGCTTCTAATCTTCTCAACATTTTTTTGTCTCAATTCATCTCATGTGAGTTCCTCCCTTAGTCCTCCTTGATGTCCAAAGAAAACATCCAAAGGTGAACATGGAAAATACCCAAATAAAATTTCAAATGATGACTTACCAGTATAAGTGTGGACTTCTCTATTACAATATTTTTGTACGTAGATCATATGTTCATCCTATGTCTTAAAATGTTTTTTATTGTAACCCCTCAAAAGATGCACTATAGTAATATTCACTACTTATATCTTCATGTCTATTTGTTGATGTAATTCTATGGATATATTCAACTAAGTTCTCCCACAATGTAGTCCAAAATGTACTGAGAAATATGGTATCCCTATTTGATATTATGATCCTTGGTATCCCAAAATGCACTCAGACCCATTCAAATAACATGTTTTCTTCTTCTTGTTATGTTATGGTCTTTTTATAAGGCATGCTAATACACATATTGTTGAACCTATCAACAACAACAAATAGATAGTTATGTCCCTTCCTTGTGGTTGCTAAAAATCCCACAAAATCCACAGAAATGCTTTCCCACAATTGATCAGGTATAGCTAAGGGATGACATAATAAAGTAAAAAACCTCTAATATACCATGCTACATATTCTTTATTTATGGGTTATTACACATATCTCTATAAGTTGGAAACTATCTTCTCAACATCAAAATGTCCTAAAACCATGGAGGTGTGACCCTGTCTGAGAATTTGTAATCATTCACCTTTATGGACACAAAGCTTATTGATCTTGTATAGTAACCCATTCTGAAAACAATAATCATCATTGTCGTCACCTCCTTCTATTCCCCTCCCCCCCTAGCTACTGAAACACCTTATTGAAGTCGTTATCTTCTATGTATGGATATTTATATGAATCATGGGTAAAAGTATCCATGTGTATCAGTTACCAAGGATATAATATTGGATGTGGGTGCCCTTGAAAGCATATTTTCGAACCAATTTTTAATTCCCTTGTTATATTGATGACTAGATGAAATTGTTGTAAAAACCCCATCCACTTGCAATGTATTGTTTGTTATTACTTACTCTAGTTGTGCAAATAATGTAGAAACTAGTTATATATGTAGATGACGGTCTCCTTTGCCATTATATAGTGCTTCCACTTCTTGAAATTTTGAACTAGGGAATATATTTCCTTGTCATAGGTAGGGTAGTTGAGAATTTCCCCATGAAATATTTTGGAATGATAGCATGCAAGCCTTTCTCCTTGCATAAAAACTATTTCCATGGCATGCCCACTTGCATATATCTCCACTTCAAAAGGATTTTGCAAGTTTTGTAATGCAAGAACTGGTGCTTGAATGATATTTCTTTTCAACTAATCAAAATCATTTTGGTGATTGTTTCCCCACTAGAACCTCTTACCACACATTTTTATAGTGTGCAATGGCATATCTACTACTGAAAAATAATCTATGAACTTACGCAAGTACTGTGTTTCCCCAACAAAACTTCTAGCTTTAGTGAAATTTGTAGGAACTCGCGATTTCATGATGACCTTGATACTTGTGGGATATATCTTGAGCTCTCCTCATCCAATCACATACCCCAAATACACCAAAAAATTTTGAGCAAACTCACATTTCTTGAGGTTAAAAAGTAGTAGGTGCTTCAACTAAATCTCTAACACATGCATGAGATGTGAAATGTACTCCTACCAGATATCATTATAAACTAGTATAGAATCCCAATATACTATAACAAATGAATCTAGATATAGGTGTAATACATCATTAATCAATATCATAATTGTAGCTAGTGCATTAAATAAAATAGAAGGCATGACAATCCATTCATACAAACCTTTCTTTGTCTTGAAGAAATTATTGGAGGTGTGTTCTTCCATGAAAATTACCTAGTGGTATCTCGATTTGATATCCAACTTGGTGAAATAATTTATGTTCTATAATGGATCTAATATATCATCAATCTTGGGTAGAGGGTATTGATTTTTTATTGCAGTCTTATTCAATGCTCTGGAGTTGATACACATTCACCAAGTTCCATCCTTCTTTGGTACAATTATGATAGGTGACACATGTTGGCTCACTTGTGAGAATCCTTCTTAATGCTAGGGGGGTTCATGACCCAAGGTTCATCTAGAGTTGACCAAAAAAATACTAAGTCATCGACATATGAATCCTCAATCTATGACTGAAGAAGGTCTCACTCAAGATACGATGAGAATCATAGAGACCATATGGTATTGTGTCGGTGAAAAAGGGTTAAGCTACATAGGGAAGTCTCTTAGGATGGCATTCATGCATTCCATTACAATTAAATAAGATATTTATAACAACATGCAACATGACCATATTTTTTGATTGAAATCATTATCAACACATTGAATGATAGGAATAACAATAGATTTATATTATTTCCATTTCAACAATGGCATACATGGACCAAGGGACTTATATTTAATCAGAAACAATGTCCTATGCTCTCATACATTCTATCAGTAATGCATTACAAGGTTCCATGCACTTTATATTAGACTCTTCACATAATACTCAACTGACATGATTAAAGACTCCATACAAAAATGGTTCTAGCCACATACAAAAATAGACTCACAATAAGACTCATACAAAAACTAGCCAAACTCATTTCTCTTCTCTTCTTTGTTAGTGACCTTAGTATCTCCCAAATATGAACTCATCTCTATGTCTTCATTGATCCTTTTTCATTCCTTCTCTACTTTGACACTCTGGAAATTTCACCTCTAATCCACTTGCTCTACCTCCTACCAATCCCTCATTCTTTTTCCACCCGCATGAATCCCACATGGCCTCTTTGGATTCATGGTAGTCTTAACTAAATTTCCAGTTCATTCCTTAACTTCTCCAGGATCTCTCATTCTTCCTAAATTAATAATTCAACAACATTCTTGAAAATATTATTCTTTATTTTGATGTGCATGTGGTATCTTATTTATTCCCGGTGCACATTGTGGAACTATGATTGGCGCATGTGCATTATTTCATCCATAACACTATTTTTGTTTTGCACAAAAAAATGTAGTGCACACACAACTATTTTTGTTCACACACATGATATTCACTCCAAAACATTGGATGCAAACAATGCCCAAACACTATTATGTTGCACATCCTCGAGCCAATGGCCTTGATCATGGTGTGACTAATGCCACGTGCGAAACTGTCTTCATGAGTTTCTAAAGGAACTCCTTGAATTGACTGTCATATTCATCAAGGGTGGTATGGAGTTGTTGAGTAAGTTGAATGACTTCATATGTATCATTTGTTGTGACCTATGGAGATTTCATGTTCATTTTCTCCATTTTTTTTATCATGGAGGTGACTACAAGTTTAGTATAAAACACTTTAGCCTTATAAGTAGTGCTGTTGACCAAATTAGAAGTCATTTTCTACTCCACCCACGCGACAATAGTTTCCTTGGTATTTCTCGTGATGGATATCATCGCAACTTAGTTCTAGGTTGGAGGTAGGGAATCCACACTACTCTTTTGTAAGGCGACCTCAGCTTCAACCACGTGAACCTTGCCATCAATAGAGTTGAATTCTAACATATTTTGAAAATGGTTCTAGGGAGTAAAAATGTATTTGACCAACCATGAAAAATCCTTAAGTTTGGTTTAGTCCTTCTCTATGGATTCCTTGGCCACGATAATCTTTTGTTGCATCTCCAAATCTACTAGTTAAAATTGTTGGAGATGAGTGTGGAGTGCAAGGTTCTGCGACTCCAAAACTTGAAGATGAGCCTTTACGGTTGAAAGTTTGAGATAGGGGAGAACATCCAGAGATACCTTCAAAATTTTATTTATCTTCTCGTACAACTCGTTGACTGATCCCACAAGGGTTTTGAAGGAGGTACTACTTTCAACATGTTGATCCTTGTATTTGAATGAATTGATACTTTTGTGTCATGTAATTGTTGCAATATTTAGTGAGCTTGAACCTTCTAGAGATAGAGTGCATGAGTCTGATTGTGCACTATGATTTCTACTTGGTGTTGTTGTTGAAGTTGTTCATTATCTATACTAAGCATCTTTTGTCATTCCCCCAACTTTGCAAGTAAGCTGGTAATGTAATTTTTCACTACTAGAGTAGGAATTAGAGATAAATGGATTCCCACATTAGCCACATCAATTGAGGTGACTAGAAAGGGGTAAAAAATTATTTTCCATTCAAGACCACTTGTTGGTGCAGAATTAGTTACCAGGATTCTAGGAGGTTACCAACAAAGGTATCATTGTAGTCTAATTGTGCTGGCATATTCAACCTTCTTCAAGGGAAGGAATTCTCACCTTAAGGGCATATAAGACTTTGTATGATAAAGAGACTTAAGTAACACACACCATTAGAAATGACATATGACAGATCATATTCATACTTAATTGGGAAAAATCCTATTATCATAAGTCTAAACATGATTAGGAATTTAGGAATCCATGTTGTGAAGCCTACAGATAAGTTTGTACATGAAAAAAGTGTATTAAACAATGTTGCATATAAAAATTACACATTATAAAACATGTTACATGAATAGAAGAGTAAGTATTCATCCATAACAAAACAAGATTTGTATGCCTGAATACTCCTTTCTATATTATTATATCTCAGAATGGTAAACATAGGGAAGGTCTTTCATATCATAGCTTACAAAAGAGAACCATAATTATTTGTTCACTTGGCAGATCGATCCTATCTAATTAATCTCATCTCAACTAATACAACATTGGAATATCATCAAAATAGTACAACAAAAAACATGTCAATTCTAAAAATCCCAACCCTTTCCCATTACATTTCACCCAATTTATGTCATTTTTTTTGTTGTTTCATGATTCCACTCCTCCAGTTTCTTTATTTCTCTTTGTCTTTTCTTGCACTTGAAGCTTCTATTATTTTATTCTTCTTTCTCCAACTAGTTCATCACTCGTTTTCTTTACTAGTGCAATGGCAGTTAGCTTTCCACTAATTGGAGTTCTCATTGCTATGTTCTAATGTTACAAAAAACTTTTATAAATATACAAAACTTGGATGTCCTTAAACTGAAGGGCCCGAACGTAACCTTCAACTCGTCCCGAGTCAAATTTTTGTTGGTTTGTTTTGGTCCCCTTCAAATAATCTGCAGCGCTTTCTGTCGAAAAATTTCATATTACTCGACTCTGTGCTTCCCTTTCCTTGATAAAATTGACGTACCCAAAACAAATTACTATGCGGAATTGACATCAAGTATGTAAATGTTGGTATCGAGTAGAGCATTCCACTATGTGTCAACAAATATGTCCAACTACTGCAGTGGAATGTATTTCTCTTGTAATATAGGTTGGAACTGTTGTAGTGTTGTCTTCGTGACTCTGTTAACTTCATCTATATCATCCATCCTATCATCCTCAACTTGGATCTCTACAAAATTAGTCAATTTATCTATAGAATCAACAATGGCACTGGCTTCTACATGCATCTTATTAAGACTAGCGTGCAACTCAACCCAACATAATCTATAACCATATAAAAGAGTTAATGACATTCCTCAGCCCGGGCATGCATCAAGGATTTAAAATGAGTACCTTCTTCAATTTCATATGTAAGATTGTGGAGGATATTTGTTTGCTCCTTTCCCTTTAACTTAGACGTGGCTATCTCCTATTGTAGACTATATTGTTTAGCGACCAATTGGGACCATGTGCTGGCAATAAGGTCAACTCAGTCAAGTGGCCCAACTAGTGTGATATCTTCCAATAGTTCAGGAATGACCTAGAAGAAAGATGATTATACTTGATCAAACTTGTCACCAATGGTTGAAATAGTGGATTCAACTTGTACTCGCAAGCTCTGCTTAATTTCTTTGGCAATAGTAGCTTTAGTGACAGCCTCACATAAGGATTTCGTTTGTTGTGTGAGGGATTAATTATCCTGTTCGACTGTTGTGATCCTCTGTTCCAGTTGATCAGCTGAGGCCCAGGTAAAGTGTATAATATGTGTTGTATCCCATGTGGACAATTATCCAATTATGGAAATGGAATCCTAAGGTGGTCGTGGAGAAACCGTGAAGAAAGCGACTAACCACTTGCGATAGATCACTAAAAAAATCTCATGGTACCAACATCCTATGGTGTAGGTGAGTGCACTTCGAGTCTCCATAAAATATAATTGCTGATCTCTAGTGGAAGTATTGTAAGAAGCTTTGTCTAATCTAAGAAAAACTCCAATATAGATCGTCGATGTTGAGGATCCTCTAGAAAAGAAACAATGTATTCCTTAACAAAAGTAGTGGTTTGTGCTAACTGAGTATCATCTTGGGTGTCAAAAGGGTCCTATGGAGGTTCCTAATCCATCAGAACATCAGTTTCAAGACTTGTCTCAGTTTGTAGCTAATTTACCATCTTGAGAGTCGAGTGTTGGGGGATTGGAAGTTACAGAATCTAGGGAGACATGGGAGGGAGTGGACCAATAGTTATAGTTGGTTCAGCACTAGAGTTAGGCAAAAGTGTATCAAATTGAGTGTGGGGAAGAAATATTGGAGGCATGTGAATAACCATTGTGGACCCATTGTTCTATGGAAGGTTGGATTCCTCAAGAATAGTGGAAGGTTGGATCTGTTCGGGATGGTCATCAAGGATATGGATGATGGGGTTTGTGAATGGGAAAGTGAATGAGGTTGAAAGTTTAGACCACATTTGGGGTTGTGTGGTATGCACTGGAGGGGGTTTGGTATACGTGGAAAGTGGGGAAATGTGACTTTATAGAGGGATAGAGGAAAGGAGGGTAGCCTCAATGATGGAAAAATCACTGGAAGATTGGGATTGGGATTTGGTACAAAACGTATTATGAGGAAAAAAAGAATTCAAGATGTCCTACATTTTCTTACCTGAGATCATAACATCATGATGAATGGAAGAGAATATAATATGAAGTGTGTCACTGGCCAATGCTTCCTCTTTGGATTCCTGTAGCTTGTCCTTTGAACTGGTAGGTGTCTCGGTTCTCTTTCTCATGCTAGGGCTAGCATCCGATGTCCTCGTTGGAGTAGACCTTTGTGCAATGACGAGAATAACATAAGAGACACTGGTCTTCTTATTTTTTATAGTGACCTCAAGCCACGAGATGAGTTATTTATCGATCCCAACTTCATCCAAGTAAAATGGTAATGCTCGCATATTAAAAAGACATGGGTCCATGTTGGTGTAATTAATTGTCTAATTAAATCATCCAATACATTTATTGTCAATCCGAGGTATGTCCTTCTATTTCAAAGTTATTGTGCAAAGTCTATGCAGGAAACAAGTTCCAACTAACATTGTTATCTAATCATGGAAATAAAATACTCATTGTAGACTAAAATGAAATACACCACTTGAAATAAAATCACTCTCACACTTGCTGAAATGGGAAATTAAATCACACTTGCATAAATTAAATTAAACTCAAAACTAGATTCATACCACTCTTGCAGAAACTCAAATCACTCTTGCAGTGATCCAGATTTTATGAGAAGAACGAAATGACTACAAATTATTAACAGGTGCTTAACACAAAATAATAGAGATATAGTAAAACTGGTTTTCTATTCAATAAGGAAATAAGTTGAAACTGTAAAATGCAGCGGAAAACAAGCTTGTTGGAATGGTGACAACTTATCTTTGAGAAGAGATGTGATGGTTGCACTCATTTGCAATAATATGGTTACAATGAGGCTCTAAAGGCCTTTTTACAATAAGCAGGAATGTCAAAAACCCTAGACATCCAGAAACCTAACCCTAGGAGATGAAGCGCCAAAAGTCATGTGGGCCCCATTTGGGTAAGTCATTACATGAACTTCTTGGAGTCGTAACTTTTGCATACGATCTTTGCTTGATGTGCTCAATACCTCATTAGAGAGATCTATTCGAGGACTAAAACTTTTGTGTGAGAAACATCAAAGTAACTTCGATGTTGCTCCCCGTTTTCCCAAAAAAACATCATTTAAGGCCTCAAAAGGGCTCCGGGACTTTTAGGACACGAAAACTGCTAAAAATAGTAAATTACCAAAATGGCCAGAAAATTGTTTTGATCCAGTTGGAAAAGGTGGGTGGCCACCAATATCCACCTGGATCAATACTCCCTCCTTATGAAGTAATGGTCTCCATTGCATTTAGTTCCCCCATCATATGACGAAATTTCTACTAAATTTGGCCCCGAGTGAGCCACTTGCCTTGGTGCAGAAGTTGCCTTGCTTTGACGACTCGATAAAGCTGGATCCTTTTCTGTTGAATGCCCTTGATATCTGTGCCCACAATATAATCACGGGATGCCTATTGTATGCATTCAGGGTTGATATCTGTTGGTGTTAGTTGTTCTACTGCTTTTGAGGTGTCCAATAATGGTGGGAAATAAGGTCGAAGGAGATCCACATTGAACACTGGGTGCAAGCCAAGCAAAGGAGGAATGTTGAGATCAAAATCATTATCCCCCAAAACCTTGGTGATGGTGTATGGCCCATAATGGGATGGGTGGTGTATGGCCCATAATGGAATGGTCGAAGATTCCGATGAGGTCCTGTAAGGCGTTCTTTCCACAAGTGCAACCAAGATTTGTCTCCCACCTGAAACTTATGTGCCACCCGATTTTGATCATGGAACTGCTTGTACTTGTCATTGGAATTCTATAGGATATCCTGAACCTGTTGGTGGATGTGTTAGATCCTCTCAATGAACCAGGTGGCTTTGTCATATTTAGTTAGAGTAGGAGATGAGTCGGTCGAGGTGACCGCAAGGGGAAGTGAAACATCTATGTGACCCAACTGTTGGAATCCCAACCCCACCTGAAAGGCGTTGTGGCCGGTTGAGCTATGTACGGCTCGGTCGTAGCTATTTTGGACATAGGGAAGGATCTCATCCCATGTGATAGGGTGCTTGAAATTATTCATGCGAAGGATATGCACAATCATTCGATTTATGACCTCAGTTTGGCCATCTATCCATGGGTGGAAGGTCATGTATTTGGTGAGCTTGGTGTCTAGCAGTGACCATAGGATTGACTAGAATGTGCTGAGAAATAGACTATCCCGATCTGAGAAAATGGTTTGTGGGATTCCAAAATGTATCCAGACTCGTTCAAAGAAGAGCTTGGTAATGACCTCTGCTGTGATGCTCTTCCTGCAGGCAACCAGAATCACTATCTTAGAAAAACGATCAACAACCACAAAAACACAGTCATTTCCCCACTTGGTGGATGGGAGGCTCGACATGTCGTCCATTGAGATGGATTCCCATTGCCTATCACGAGTAGGAAGAGGGATGTATAGGCCCTATTTCTTAGTGCTCGGTTTGGAAATAACGTAGGCAGTGCAGGACCTGATATACTTGCTGACCTCTTGTCGAAGTTTTGGGCAGTAGAAATTTGTATGTACCATCGCCACTATCTTTTCGACACTGAACTGTCCTGCCACCTGACTGTATTGGGCTTCCGGGATCAGATTTTGTCGCTTGCTTGATGGAACATAGATATGACCTAGACGACACAACAACCAATCATGAAGATGGAAATTATTGGCAATTGCGTTTGCACCCAACATTTGGTAGGTGGTGGCAAAGTTTGGTTCTATCTCATAGATTTGGGGCCATCTAGAGATCTCATGGACGCAAGAGTCTAGAACTGTGGTGAGTGTCGCGACTAGAGGTTTGTTGAGGCAATCAAGGATGCGATAAGTGCTTCATGTTTTATACTTGATGTTGAGGTGGAATTGTTGCAAGTATGTGGACCACTTTTGATGGCGGTCATTCTACAATTTTCCTTGCATCTGCATGAACCACAATGGCTTATGATCAATGTGGATGACTATCTCCTTCCTAATAATGTAATGTCTCCACTAGAGGCATGCTTACACAATGGAGTACATTTATTTGTCGTAAGTAGGGTACTTATGGAAAATATCTGATAGTGTCTCACTATGATAGGCCACGAGGTGGCCATGCTAAGTGAAAATGATGCCCACAACATAGTTTGAAGCATCTGTCTCGATCTCAAAGGGTTTTTGCAAGTCTAGCAGTGAAAGTACTAGGGCTGAGCAGAAGCACTGCTTCAAATCATTGAACACTTGTTGTTGGGACTGACCCCACAGAAATTTCTCCTTACCACCACCCATGGTTATTTGGCTGAGGGCCCATGCAATATGGGAGAATCCCAACACGAACCCACGGTAGAAATTGGCAAGGCCCAAGAAGCTCTGAAGCTCAGTGAGTGTGGTTGGGGTTGGCCAGTCATGGATCACTTGGGTCTAGGTTGGATCCACATGTACACCATGTTGATCAACGATGTAACCCAGGTAATGGACCCTGTCCATGCCGAAGGAGAATTTTTTCAAGTTGGCGTATAGCTTGCTCTGTCACAGGGTGTGAAGAACCTGTTGAATATGATGAAAGTGTTCAGCCCAAGTCTTTCTGTAAATGAGAATGTCATCCAGATACACCACTACAAAAGTATTGGTGAATGGTCATAGTATATCATCCATCATCCAAATGAAAGTGGATGGAGAATTTGTCAAACCAAAGGGCATAACCAACCATTCAAAAAGGCCTTCCTTTGACTTAAAGGTGATATTCCATACATTTGTCTATTCTATTGGGACCTAGTGGTAGCTAGACTTCAGATCAATCTTACTGAAGTATTTGGCCGCCATGAGTCGATCAAGGAGGTCATCGATTCGAGGAATCGGGTACCAGTTTTTTATTGTGATTTTATTCAAATCCCGGTAATCAATGTAGAGTCGCCAGGTTCCATATTTCTTCTATACCATCATGATTGGGCTCCCATAAGGTGATGAGATGGGAAGGATGTGCCCCTTGTGGATTAGTTCTTGGATATGTCGCTTGATCTTCTCATTCTCTAACAGAGAGTGGCGATAGACTGGCCCATTGGGCAACAATGCGTCGAGGGTCAGATCGATGGGGTTCTTGACCTGGTAGTGAAAAGGTACCTCGGTAGGTGAGGAGAAGATATCTGAGTATTCTTCCATGACCTTATCTACATGATTTTTCTATGTGGAGAGGTCAGCCATAGAGACCCTGGATGTGGCTGTCATCTTTCACTCATTCTGAGTGTGAATCAAGAAGAAGACAAACTTCCCCATCTGACAGATGACCTTCCTACATTTCTTAGCATAGATCAAGGAAATATCACTAGGTGGGACTGCCTCGGGTATCCTGTACAATTTCTTGTTCAACGTAATAATAACACTACGAGGCCTAGACTCATATACAACAAGATGTTTCCATAATTAAGGTTGATCCAAAATAAGATCACAAACTTTGACAAGAGAAACATTACACAATAACTCATCTTTTATGGGCTTGTTGTCATATGATAGTCAACACTATTGGTTGACGCGAAGATCGCTTCCTTGGTGGAGCGATCCAATGGTGTAGGGTTTTTGGTGCGACGTTGTCAGCAGGGCCAGCCGCTTGATGACCTCTACTGAGAGGAGGTTCTTCTGGCTACCACTATCAACGATGAAGTGTAGCAGGGTGCCTTTTACCCACATTTGTGAATGGAAGAGGCACTCTCCTTCTTCTAGCTCATTTGGTTCACCAGGCTGGAGGTCGGTGGTAGCAACGGTGGCACTGGGTTCCACGTCAATGATTCATTTTCCCCTTTCTAGTTTTGACTCAGAGTCAGAACCCGCATCTGATTCAGAGGATTTCACTTCAGCCACCAGTGACTGCTTTGAGCTTAAGTGAGCAGTGTTATGCCAAGGGCTCTTATGGAAGTCGCACCACTTCCCGGTATATTTCGTTGTCTTTTCAGTGTCCTTATTTTCTTGCCGTTTGGACTGGTTGTCTTGATACTGTCCATGTTTTCTCCGTCCTTTGTTCTATGGGTTGGGGCCACCGTTTCCTGGATTTTTTTGTGAGGGTTTCCCAGGCCCAAATTGTCGTGTCTTTTTTTTGAGCTTCTGCTCAATTTTGACGGCATATTGGTAGGCCACGCCCAAGGATGAGATGTCCAAAAATTCCATTTTGTTTTGGATGTTTCTATGTAGAGAACCGCGATACTTGAGCACCAAATGTCGCTATGAATATTTGATACCCATATTGGTGTGCAAGGTATGGAAGATATTTGTGAAATCTGGCACTGCTTGGTCTATTTCTTGTCACAATGTGGTCCATTTTCTATACAATTCTTCATAACTTCCAACAGGGTAGTGTTTTTCCTTAATAACATCCCTGTAGGATTCTAAGGTGGCTGTGACTGTAAATAATGAGGGTTCCTCTGTTTACTTTTTCTCACAGAAATTTTCCCACCAATCTTTGACATGGGGAATGACTTTGAGGAGTGAAAAAGTAATATTTTCTCTATTCGAAAAGTTGTGGACAAAAAATACCCTTCTAGTACATTCAAACACTTGTCTACAACATCTGCATCTATATGACCTTCAGATATAGGAATATAAAATTTTATTTGTACCTTGAAGGGGGTGGCGCCTCCCCTCGAAGAAGATATGTCGTCTGTTGGTAGCCGTCGAAGAATTTGCACGAAACTATCCATCATATCGTTCCTCTGTTGCATGAGGGATTCCTCAATCAACAGTATGAAAGGATCTCATGTCGCATCATCTTTCTTTTCTCCTGCCATGAGAGGTCACTTGGGTGTGCGAGATCTTTTGTCCTCAAGAGAAACAAGCTCGAGACCCAACTCTTTGTACTCCGACCTCATTGGGGACATGCATTAAGACGATAAGGAGCATACTGCTTTGATACAATTTATCCATATTTTATGAGTAGAATGAAATGACTACATATTATTAACAGGTTCTTAACACAAAATAACAGAGATACAGTAAAACCGATTTTCTATTCAATAAGGAAATAAGCTAAAACTGTAAAATGCAATGGAAAACAAGCTTGCTGGAATGTTGGCAGCTTATCTCTGAGAAAAGATGTGATGGTTGTTCTCATTCACAAGAATATGGTTACAATGAGACTTTGAAGGCAGTTTTACAATAAACAGGAATATCAAAAACCTTAGACATCCAAAAAGCTAACCCTAGGAGATGAAGCACCAAAAGTCATGTGGGCCCCATTTGGGTAATTCAGTACATGAACTCCCCGGGGTCGTAACTTTTGCATAAGATCTCCATTTGATGCGCTCAATACCTCGTTAGAAAGATATATCTGAGGAATACAAATTTTGTGTGAGAAACATCAAAGGAACTACCATGTTGTTCCTCGTTTTCCTAGAAAATGTCATTTAGGGCTTCAAAATGGCTCTGAAAGTTTCACGACCCGAAAAACTACTAAAAATATTAAATTACCAAAATTTCCAGAAAACCATTTTGAGCCAGTTGGAAAAGGTGGGTGGCCACCGATATCCACCTAGATCATGCAAAATTTGAACTAAATTACACTTGCATCAATGGAAACTTAATCTCCATTCACTCTTCACATAACATAAATTAAATCACTCCATTAATCCATGTGATAGAATTGAATTTGCTTGCGGAAATAGGAATTACTAGTCTCTAGAATTCGACGTGAGAAGTTTATAAGTGATTGAAAATTGTGTATCGACAAAAAAATCAAATGAAATCTCAAATACTCTGTAGAAGAAAATGAAATCACTATGTAACAACAAACTAATAACAAATTGACAAAATAACTAGATTACTAATATATATGACCAAAAACTCTATCAAGAAAGTGGGCCCTTGCTTCCTATCGGAGTGCTGGAAGAAAATAAGATCTCACACCATTGGCTTAAGAACTTAATCACAATGATGTCATCCTACCACACTTTTATTAATTAGAATTCAAGAATTAAAAAATAATGGATGGATATATTCTATGAAAAAATAATGACTAGCTCCCATTCTTATATAGGAGGTCTTATTTATACATCAATCGAGTGAAAAATGATAAGATCCAGTCCACAGATCCTTGGCTCTCTCAAATAAATTGTTGAGATTAGGAAACCAACCGCAATAGTAAATATCAAAATTACACCTTTAGAAAACTAGTTGTATCTCTCAAAACATGGCTTAATTCAGAAAATGGCTTGCATGAAACTCAATTGGGTCCATCCGACAGAAAACCCATGTTCTAGAGTTTCAGGATTCACCTCCATTTGCTCAAAAAGTACAATGCAAAATTGTCTCTTCTTATTTGCCACATGGTTGATTGGGAGAGTTTGACCAAACGCCGGAGCTCACACATGTCACTTGGGTATGAAATGAGTATCACTAATCCATGTCATCAAATCTAGGAACAAAACCCATGTTGTGCATATCCCACGTGGAGGTGTGCTAGTATGTCAACCATGAGTGTTGCAAATTTTGGAGTTGCAACAAATATGAGAACGCTTCTAGTCGACGAGTTGCGGCATAAACCATCATTAGTAAAATCATGCATAATAATATTTAATCTATTAAAAATTAAGGAAAACTAGCATTACTTAACCATTAAAGCATAATTAAGCGTAATATGACATTCCACAAGAAATTGTGGAAAATGGAGTGATGGAGGAGTGGCAAGAGAAAGTAAAATGAATGGAATGGATGTTTGTAAAAGTTAATAATGGTGATATATTCATGGACCAACATTCTTCCCCTAAAGTTTGAAAAAATTTATAATCACAGTTCGTTTTGAACCATATATTATGGGTATTCCTATTAAATAGCATCTATGGAATTTGGGGTCACTGTGTTACAACAATGAGCTCATCATACCATTCTACGAAGGAGACATTATGAGTGGCCTCGTTTGTAGATGAAAGGTGAAAATTATATGGGTCAAATATCTTGGCGATGTGACCATCTATATTACGAGCAATGTTGCACCCCCATGGTAGTTTCCACTTCCACATGATGAAGGCGATGAGCAAGTATCCATAGATAGAATATCCTAGTCGGCCATGTGCATCTTCACAATCCTAGAATAGTTCAGTAAGAATATATTTTCACCAGTTCATAAGAGCACCATTCTTACTGAATTATGCCACTGTGATGGTGTCAAAAGTTTTCTCACCCTTCGTGTACTTACGCATCACTTTCCCTGCAATTATATAACAAGCCATACAAACCTGCTCATCATTAATTGTTGCAATGTGTGCTCCTCGACCTCCATGGTGTGTGCCATATTTTTTGTACAGGATCAACTCCCCCTTATTTTTATTGTACCTCCCAAAGCCTTGAAAACCTTTGGTGACATCCTCGCCTTGCATGGACAACCCGATGATCATGTGGATGTCCTCTACATGGATTGGGTAGGCTTGGTCTAGCCATAGGGAACTATTTTTCACTCTACTAATCAAGAATTTGGGGAAACATGCCACTTTTCTTGTAATACCAAATACAAACAAGTCATAAAGACACAACAAATTAGAATCCCACATGGGAATGTAATCAAGCTTCCACTTCCAGTAGAACCCTCCGCTAGGAAATGTAGTGCAATCCATGAAAGCATTGGTAGCTATGTGGGGTAATTCAACAATATTGGTACAATAGGGGTCAACCAACCTAGTTTGTTTGACCTTTACATGCATATGTTCTTGAAAAATGAACCATGGATCAATGAACTTCGATGGAACAGTGGTTTGGATGGCTCCTCGACCAGTTGTACGAACCATTTGAACAAGTCGATAGTAGTAAACAAATAACAAAGGGGGGCGAAGGCTTGGACATGAGGTTACAAAGTGCTTAAGATCCTCTAGGACTGAGCTTACAACAAGAACAAGAATAAAAAAATAGATGAATCCATCAGCCACACATACATTTATAAGTGACATGTGGAACATGTCAAGACAAACGTACATTGAATACTATAGAGTGACCAGATTGGGTATTAACATTGACTCAGTACCTCGAATGTGACAAAATCCATGACGCAATTTGGATAAATAAATGCATAACCCAAAAGTTGGAAATGGGAGAGTAGATCAACTCAGGAAAGTAATGAGCAGGAGAGTGGTTAACTAGAAAAATGTGGACGATTATTAAACTTTAAGTGATGGTGATAGAAGAAATGTAATGATGGGAAAAAATGTACTAACGACTTTTAACGACCCACATGATGGCAAAAGAGAAGAAGGTTCGAATTTCAACAACATTAAGTATGAGAGGATGTGACTACGACCTCCTTGAACAGAAAGTGAATATCCGGAATGGATGACTTGTATAGGAAAATCAAGCACTAAGACACATAAACATAGAACACATCACTATGTATTGACAAAAACTAAAACAGATACATAAATGGAAATCATACTTACTAAACCACGCTCGTAACCAAAAGCGTAATGAAACTATAATTATGTAGCATACATGTAGGGATTCTGGCGTGCACCATTTACCCAACCATGTCGAAGAACTCCATCCAGTTGCAGTAATTTGACAGCTCCAGATTCATGGATTTTTGCAATTATAAAAGGACCAAGCCAATGCATTTGGATGTTTTCCATATTTTTATGATACCTATTGTCAGATAAGAGCACAAAATCACCCTGCACAAATGAATTATGCTTTATATGTAGATCATGATAGATCTTTTGTCTGAATTTCTACAAAGTCTGATGAAAATATGTTGGGAAGCTAGCTTCCTCAAGTTCCAACAATTCCTCCACCAGTGTTGCAATGGATTCATCATCGATCATCTTGGTATCTTGTGCAATGAATAGACTTAGGGTGAGAAACTTAGCTGGCACAAACTCTTCTCAGCCATATACTAGTTGGAATGGGGTGTAGCTATTTAATTACTTCAAGGTATTCTCATATTCACATAACACATATATAACTCACTCATCCCAATCATCTCAATTTATGAAAAAAACCTTAGTCATCCACATCTCCTATATTTTTTTAAAATATTCCATTGTTCCTTTAGCTTGCGAATGATAAGTAATACTCTTATGATGTTGAATAAAAAATTCTTTGGTAAGGGTCATTATAATTTCATTGAGAAAGTGGGCTCCTTGGTCACTAGTCAAGCTGCGAGGAAAACCAACCTCGTAATAACATTATAAAAAATAAATTGTGTTGTGGTGGCCATAGAACAATCCCAAACAACCTATGCTTTATCCCGACAAGTAAGGTAGTCATTTGCGGTAATTATGTATCTAGCCTTGGAATTCTTAGATGTGTCATTTATCGAACCGATGAAATCAATAACCCATTTTTCAAAATATTGTAGTGCACGAACAAGGTCCATAGGAAAATCATTGCAATGGGATGGTTTTTCCACTCTTTGACATATATCCTAGACCCCAACATATTCCTTAGCATATTTAAATAATGTAGGGAACCATAGTCCTTCCTGTAAGATTGTTTTAGCAGTTTCCTTTTCACCAACGTGTCCTCTTGCAACTCCATTGTGACATTCCAATAGAATATCAAGTCGTTCATGTTCAAGCACATAGCACCACAAGATATTATACAATCCCTATTTTTATAGTTGGCTCACAATCAATTGGTAATCTATTGTTCGAACTACTAGGTGCCTATTTTTTGTTGTGGAATAGCATGTCAGTGTAGCTCTGATAGTAAAAAATACGGCAATGTATAACAAATAATCAGGAATGGCCTCAATATGGAATAGATCTGCATTTGGGAGTTGGTCATCCACTACTTGATTTGGAACTTAGGTGAGAAAAGTGATATTTCATGACATTTAACATTCCAAGATTAATAATGAGCTCAAAAGAGAACTTCTGAAACAATAGAAACCACCTACAAATGTGACCTTCTAAGATGGGTTTGTTTGCCAAATACTTCAAATAAGAATGATCGGTAAAAAAATTAAAATCACTTCCAATGAAATAATTCCTAAACCTTTTTATAGCATACACCATAAAGAAACCTTCCCTTTAAGTTGTGGTCTAGTTTCATTAAGCTTGGTAAAGTTTGCGACTGGAAAAGTATATAGGATGGTCCAAGTTTTCTTCCCCTGGTTGTGCAAGAATGGTGCCTACCGCAATTGTAGAGGCATAATTGTGGATAGGAAATTCAACTTCCCAGTTAGGATAACTAAGAATGTGTACAATACTAAATTTCTATTTTAGCAGGTCGAATGCTTTATCACAATCCCGAGTCCAACGAAACCCTTCAGATTTCTTGAGAAGTTGTTCCAAAGGTGTCATTATGCTCACATAACCCTTGATAAATTATCAGTAATAACTTGTATGGCTAAGGGTCATGCACAACTTCTTGATAGTGGTAGGAGGAGACATATTGAGAATAACTATAATTTTCATAGAATCAACTATCTCTCCTTCCTGACAAACAATAGTCCCTAATAGATTTCCAAATGGTACACAAAAAACACATTTTCTCAGATCAAGGGAAATTTGTAACTGTTTATAGCGGTCCAACATCAAGGATAATATACCAATGTTCTCTTTAAGTAAGTTGTATATAGTCCAATCATCCAGGTATACCTCAAACAACTTATGAATGAAATCGTGGAATGTTGCAATCATGATACGAGAAAATGATGATGGGGAAGTCTTAATCCTGAAAGGCATAACATTGTAGGGAAATGATCCCCACTTAGCAGTAAAAGTTTTCTTCCTCATATATTCCTTGGTGATTCAAAATTTATGATACCTAGAGAACCCATATGTAAAGGAATATGTCTCATTTCCCACTACTCTATCAAGTACCTCATCACTAAAGGGGGTAGGAAAGGGGTCATGTACATAAGCAACGTTCATGTTTCTGTAATCCAAACAAAATCATATATCATCCATACCTTTATTGGTATGTATCACAATATGACTGATCCATTTAGCCTTATTGACAATGAAAACCATCCCAACTATGAGCATCCTATCAATAGTCATCTTCACTTTTTCTTTAACTCGTGGATTTAGCCGACATGGCCTATGCTTGACTAGTATTGATTCAGGATTTAACTCTATCCTCATCTCCCCTAAATCTCTCTTAATACCTTTTAGTTATGAGAAATTTGTACAGAACAGATCCTCATATTCTTGCAATAGATCATGTATCCCTGTCATGGTATGTTCATCCAAATAGTATCGAATGGAGGCTAACTTAGGATGCTCATTTGTTCCTATAATGACTTTTTGCAACTTAAAGGGTTTGGTATAGTAACTACTAACATCATTTAAAATAATATATTTAACCTCTCTAGTCCCTTTAGATTCCTGAAATGTTAGATGCTTAAGTTCCTCAAGATCATCAGGATCTTCTAGGTTTCTATCAATAGTAAGACAAACCATATGTAATCGAGTAGGGGATGGCTAAATACTATGATGAAGGAGGTACTCATGTTCAAGACAAACAATATGAGGATGTATAAGCTTAAATTCTATTATCACTCTATAATTTCAAGAGGTTGTAGAAGAAATTGACATAGGTAAATACCAAACCACTTTGGAAGTTATGATCTAGCCCTACCAGCTTCAGAGAGGGATATCTCTATGAGATTTAGATTTTTTTGAGTTTTGAATGTTAAGCTAGTTATGACAGTTTGATTTTTTTTTTTTTTTTTTTCAAATAATTGGATGAAAGAATGCTTAAATTTCCATTGGGCTATGGGGTCTATACTTAAAGATGAGGATCATTTCAGATTTTTAAAAGGTTTTCTCCATGGGGAAGGGTAGTAAAACTATTGGATCTATTTAGATTAAATGGAATGAATAAGAGGGAAAAGGGGGGAAATTCCACTAAGAGGAGGAGTAGATAAGAATTCCTTCACTCAGTTTCAGATGAAAAACATGTAGATCATTAAAAAAACAGATACAAAGTATATGAAACAAATTTTGTTATTTTGACATTCTTTTAATGGTTAGAATTGGAAATACATGAAATGATTACAGAGAATGAGAAAAAATTTAACAAAGAGAGGAAAGCATGACCAACAATCTGACACAAGAATCCTGTGAATAAGCCTCTTTTATTACTGGTCGATCCTTTCAGAAATTACACAATAGCTCCTGGGTGAAAAAATCAACCCACAATACTTCAAAGGGAGAATTATTTATAAAACTATTTACATTAGATCTTGTCATAAATGACTAGGGTATTATGTAGGAATATCTAACTAACTAATATCTAAAATACAAACTGTAGGGATTTGTTGATTTGCTCCGATCCCTTGTGTTGATTTGGTGGAAGTGGTTGGTGAATCATATCTTTGACTTTGGTTGGCTGCTCCATGTTGACTAGAACACCAAAACTATATCTACTCAAGTAGTGTTCATAAGTTTTCCCACCTCTTTTACCCGGGATGGAAATCTTGAGTAATTTCCTATATCTCTCATCCATTTTAGTATACTTAGAAAAATTAGGATTAGTGATGAAGATATTCTTAATCTCACACTGAATATTCATGTCCAACTGTAGTGTGATGCAGGAGCATCCACACCTCGTTACGCGGGGCTGCATTTAGAGAAAGGAAAAGACCGCAGGGTGATGCGAGCATCACAGTTTTAACCATTTTGATGAGCGTCGCCGTTTATATAAAAGCCTCCATATTTAGGCGTACTTGTATACTGAAATAGACCGCGAGCAGATAAGCTCTCATCCTTGTACAGCAGAGGCACTTATTAGATTTAATGCAGAGAGAGTAGATTTAGTGCAGGTAGATAGGACCATTAAGTTTAGATTTGAC
>SNQJ01S0106746.1:0-21878 GCA_010110895.2 Picea sitchensis | reverse complement strand
CCTGGTAAACCAGAAGGAAACGCTGCGCACAGGGTGCACAATGTAGTCTCACCTGAGATAGTTCTATGGGTGACTACAATACCTAGGTGTTTGCAATCTAGGAATGAGTGGGGATCTGGGAGTGTATTCTATCTTGATTTATGCCTTAAACTTGTTATTGATTCAAGTATTCCTAAGATTTATTCATCTTTAGTCTCATGGAGGCATGCTAATAGATCTAGTTAATCATTCATTCATAAGATAACCATTAACATAAAGTAACATTCAATAAACATCACACAGAGCACAGGTTTTATCATGGTTCACCCCCTCTTGGGGTTATGTCCACAAAGATTTGGCTTCTCTGCTCTTTTATTTAATCTGCTAGAAAATCTGGCGTTGTGCGCATTACATCTTCAATCATACAATCATGATGAGGTTAAGGAACCTCTGTGAGGCAGACTAGATCACACAAGTCTCCTTAGCCTGTGACCTAACCCTAAAAATCTAGCTTATTCAACTCTTCTATAACCTTATTCCCACAATTATAAACAACTTTCAACCACTTAACCAACCAACCTCTAACCTAGACCTCCTAGGTTATAATTTATACTTTTTTACAGGCTTATAGTTGTTACAATCCTTATAAAAAACCCTACCCCTATTATGGTTAGGCTTGTCTGCCTGCGTGCCACATTACTTTTCCTCTTGCATGCTGCTTTTCCTTCTTTTTTCTGCATGCTTCTTTCTTACCTTTTGTTGCGCGCGCTCCAAAATTAGGTCTTTCCTAAAATATCTTTTCTCCAAAATTACGCCTGCACCCAAAATAGCCTTCCTTATCAAAAAAGGCCTACGCCCAATAGGCCCCCATCACTGACATGTGGCTCATCTTGAGCCACTCAAGTAGTGTGCTCCTTGTACTTCCCAAACCAAAATGTGAAACTTTTCTGCTAGTTCCTTTCCTCTTTCCGTCATCTCACAAATTTTCCCATTAGCACATCCACTGACTGCACTGTTATCTCCTCCTACATTAATGTTGTGCCCTCTGTCTGTGCCTATGCCATACTTTTCTTCTCTTCCTGCAACTGCACAATCATCTATGTTGCTTGTTCTTGGAGGGGTTCCAATTCAACTTGTATTTCTTTCTTCTTTGTCTGCGTTGTTTTCAACTATGTATCCAGAGTCTTCATTTCTTGAGTGCCCTTCAAGAACTCCATGATACTCATTGTCTTCCACCATTGCTTTAGCTCATGTATGACTGCGATGATTATCTCTTCTTGTTGGTCCCACTATTGGACCTGTTCATATTCCTCCAGAAGAGTCCATATTTGTGTGGTATTGTCGAACAACTCTTCTACTTCCCTTGCTTCTTTCTCCATCTCAGCTATATGGAGTGCATATTGTTGTTCTCTTTGTTCTCAAACCTTGGGAGGAGTCGTAGAATTGAGCCTTTCTTTGAACTCCTCAATTTCCTACTTATATCTGTCAATTGTTTGTGAGTTTGTGTTGATCTTCTCCTTTGCACTCCTCTCAGGTGGTTGCGCACTATCTGGGATGCGATCATATACTGTTGTTAATCACTGTTCTAGTTTATCTACATGTTCTTTCTCATCCTCTTTCTCTGAATTTAGTTGGTCGCATGTGATTTGTAGCATTTCAACAACTCCTCTACCCACCTCCAATTTGGTTGCATCCGCGCGGGCCCTGGATTTCACTTCTTGCATTAGGCTGGCTTGGAGTTCGTATAGTGCCTTGGTGGGTATTTTTGCCATGAAAAATTCTAATTGTTCGATGTCCCCCATGGGTTTCTGCACAACCTCTTAATCCAATTTGATCATTTGGCACGTGACTATAAATGTCTCCCTACCTTGTACTACCAACTGCATTGTCTCCTCTCCTTCTTTATGCGCAGGGGGTTGATGTGTCTTTTCCTGTTGCTGCGCTATGGCCTGTGGTCTTGCTTGACTTCGTAATTGTTGTATATTTTCATGGAATTCTATGAACTTGGCCATGATATATTCTCGTTGTGCTTCTGCAATGCATACCACTTCTTCCCCCTATCTTGGACCTTGTCCATGACTAACTCCGCATCATCCTTTGTCAGGGTGATGACTGGGTCTTTGGTGATGTATTTTCTTTTCCTGCATGCTTCTTTTTCCTTCGTTGGCTTCCTCATTGTCTGTGAGGGATTCACCCCACTTGTTGTACCTTATACCCTCTCTTCTCCAACCTATGAAGTACCCCCCTTTCCAGTCTGTGGCTGGCTGCCTATTCTTCTTCTTCTTATTGTTCTCCTTGGTCGTTTCGGTACTGTGTTGGTTCCAGTTGGCTGATTCCGCACTGTAGCCTTTCTAGTATTATCAAATGGGTTGTTCATTATTGTTGAGGAATCTTCTTCATCCTTGTCCTTAGGATTGGAGGATCGCACTGTGACTGGCCTTGTTGCTGGTTTTGTTACTAGCAATTGCCACTGCATAGGCCATTCTTTGACTATCCAGTCCACTTCTTCCTTGGTGACACAATACTGCATTTCTAGCCATGCTTTCTTTGGATCCCTTGCATCCTGGATCCACATGTGGTGCCTGGATGCCTTGAACCTGGATATCCCTTCTGTCTCTTGGATTATCTCCACCAGTATGTGCCACACATTAGTTGTGTGTTGTTGTATCTCCTCCAACAACATTGCAAAAAAAATATTGTTTGTCTGCTGAGTTTTGTTATCCTTGGCTTGCCAGAGGGACTAATTTATGGTCACATAGCATTT
Organism: Picea sitchensis; assembly: GCA_010110895.2. Classification (NCBI taxonomy): domain Eukaryota; kingdom Viridiplantae; phylum Streptophyta; class Pinopsida; order Pinales; family Pinaceae; genus Picea; species Picea sitchensis. The sequence continues at coordinate 19,135 of SNQJ01S0106746.1, read as the reverse complement.
CCCCTTCCTATCTAGGAACACTGATAATTTTGGCTCCTTCCATCCTTCCAATGCTATAAGAATGATCAACCAGGAGTAATGGAACTCGGTTCCATTATCCCGTGCATCTCTACAATCTACCAAAAACTAGTTCAATAGGTATGGTGCCCAGCTAAACATTACTCCTTTCGTGCATTGTGTGGATACTGCAATAACTCCTGTCGACGCTTCTTATTTTTGACATTTCCTTAGTATCTTGCAAGCCATAAACTTATTGGCGAACCTTGTCACGTTGTCATTAATATCTTTGATCACAATACCCCTATTACCTCGACTAGTGCCAAAATGTGCTTTGACCAGCTCTGTAATTTCCTTCTCACGTGCCTTGTTATCCAAGTATTCCTCAGGCTGCGTGTTGACTGTAGATAGTCCTATAATCTTCACAATCGGTGCCACGTCTATCTGTATTGGCCTATCCATCCACAATATGCCTCTGTGCACGTGCGAGACTAGTTGTTTAACATAGAGTCTAACATTTTTACCATGCCCAAAGTGCGATATGTCTAATAGGTTCATGATTCCAGAGTTATACAACCCCATTATCCACTGCATAGGATCCATTATGGGTTTACCTAGGGGTTCAATTTTCCCTGTGTTTGATAAATAAGACTCTTTGACCAAATCTAGGAATTTGGTCGCATCGCACACATCGTGGTCCGAGTATCGAAGTTTGGGTACCTTTCCTAACATATCATCCAGATTGATCACTACGTCTGGGATTTATGGGAGTGTAATATCCATGGCGTCCTACACCTTTATTTTCCATCCCACAATAGATGGGCCTGCCTCTGCTATGTCTACATCCTCTTCTTCCCTTTCAGACTTTGAACGGTTGGTGATATCCTCGACAAATACTTCCTCTCCTTCGTGGGTCTGTCGTGGTCCTGTTGTTTGGTTAGGCTTCACAAACATCTCAGGATTAGAGTTTAGAATACCATCCTGACCCCGAAACTTTACCCTATTTCTCCTTGCTGCGCTGTCGTTGTTTCCTCTTCAACTCGTGTCAGGATGATTGATTATGTGTACGAGGTGGTGACATCTTCAAGATCGACCATGTTCTCGGGCTGTGAAATTATTTTCTTACGCCTTTGGCCCTGCCAAGTAACTTGGACATATTGGCATGACACACCAAACTTTGGTGGGGTCATCTTCTCTCGAATCACACACTTGCTTGCTTCTTCGTAAAATGATAGATATGGTAGGCTCTTTATATTTCGGTCTGTGCTAAAAAATCACTAAGTGTTGAATAAACACGTGCTTTCTTCCTTTTATAGACCTGATCGTATCTATTTTTCACTTTTTGCGTGCATTTGCGCTGACTATAATTTTTCTTGCACGTTGTCTTCTGATGTTTGTCGTGTAATTATTGTGTGCGAATTTTTCTGCATATTCTTATGGTTGAGTCCACTTCTGCGTCTTTTTTTGTTTTTCTTCCTTTTTCTATTTTTGTATTCCCTTTTCCCCCCTTTTATTTATTTTTATCATTTCTCTGTCCTAATCTCTGTTATAATACAATTATATACATGCCTTTCTCATTGCGTTGTAACTTTTAAGGGTTAGTAGGTCGGCTATCCCTGTAAATTTTCAATCGACTACCGTGTTAGTAGGTCGTTTGTCCCTGTAAATTTTAAGGATATTTGAGGGAAAAATGGTCTGTGAACATTTTAAAGTGTTTACCTAGTAAATAGTGCTTGAATTTCTGAGGTGCATATGCCATGGCTAGGCCTTCTCTTTCTGTGGTGTTGTAGTTCTGCTCCATTTCTGACAACTTTCTGCCTTCAAAGGCTATAGGATGGTCTAAGTCCCTTGCTCCTAGCTGCACTAGAATTGCTCCAAGTGCTATGGATGATGCATCTACATGCACATGAAATGTCTTTTCCGAATCTGGAAATACTAGTAGAGGTGTTGTTACCATCTTTTGTTTTAAAGTGTCCAATCCTTGCTAACAATCGTCATTCCACTGAAATCTGGTGTCCTTCTTTAATAATTTTTCCATTGGTGCAGTAATCTATTGATACCCCTTTATAAAATTCCTGTAATAACCTGTATGTCCCAGTGTTGCTCTTAACTGGCGCACTGACTTTGGTGGTGGTAAAATTACAATGTCTACAATCTTAGCATGATCCACTAGTAAACCTTGTTTACACACTGTATGTCCCAACAATATTCCAAAAGGTGTACCAAAAATGCATTTCTTTATATTCAATGATATCGAACATTGTTTGCATCTTTCCAACATTAGTCTTAGCACTTCTACATGGTCCTTTAATAGACTATATATAGTCAAGTCATCCAGATATACTTCTAAAAACTAAGAGGTATGAATTATTTAAAAGCATGTATGGATACTCTTGAAAATATGGTTGGTGCATTCTTCAGTCCAAATGGCACGACTTTATGTTAGTAGGATCCCCATTCTGTATCAAAAGTAGTCTTATACTTGTCTTCTGGAGCTATTTTGATTTGATGGTAACCCGAGAATCCATCTATAAATGAATAGGCTTCCTGGCCTCCCTCATTATCTAAGACCTCATCTATAAAAGGGGTAGGGAATGGGTCATGTAAGAAAACATCATTAAGTTTCCTCAAATCTACATGAATCCTTATCCCCCCTTGTTTCGTTTTTTGGACTACCATAGGACTGATCCACTCAAATTCCTCCACTGGTTCTATGATACCAGCTTCCAACATTCTATCAATTTCTACTTTCACTTTCTGCTTATACAATGGATTCAGTTTGTAGGGTCTTTGCCTGACAGGTATAGCCTTAGGTTTGAGGGGTATCTTCATCTCACCTAGATCCCTTTCTATTCCTTTCATCTTTGTAAAGGTTGTTGGAAATAGATCATTGTAATCACGTAATAACTCTGTTATTCTTTCTACGGTTTTCTTATCCCAATAGTCTCCAACACTTGCCATTTTAGGATCGTCATTTGTTCCAATATTGACTTTATTAACTTTGATTGGTGCAAAAAATACTTTTGATTTCAGAGATGGACCTTCCACCTCTCTTTCTGCTTCAATCTCTATAATTTGAATGTTGCACATATCATCTTCATTTGGTGCTTCCTCTTCAACATGATAACATGAGAGTAACTCTTTGACTATATGTCTTTTCTATTGTTGATATTCTGTCATGATTTCAACTTTTGTTTCATCAATAAATATCATTCCCTATATCAATTTCAACACCGAATCAATGTTGGGGTTCTCATGTTAAAATGAGAAGGGTACTACAAAATTCTATTGTAATCATGTCCATTATGTAGTGCCTCTGTGCATATCTTGGTCTATATACCAGTTCCCTAAGATTCCTTCCAATGTATGGATAAAGTAATGAGTCCATTCCTCTAGTGGTGTCATCCTCCATTGTGCCTTGCACTTTTCTAAGTGTTCCACTGGTGTTCCTTGTCCATCATACCTCTGCAATTTATTGTTCCCCGACTCTTGTGCCAAATATAATGCACAATAGTTGTTTACATAGATACCAATCTTGAATGGTTTCTTTATGTGCACCCCACCATCTTGCAGGTGTAGCCTTGAGTGTGATATCTAGGGATAAAAGCCTTTAATTTTCTAAAACTTCAACTTCATATTTTGTCAAGAATTCCTCTAAGTCATGTAATCCATGAAAACTTGGAGGTTCTCTTATCTCTATACCAACCCATCTCACCGCGCGGTCTATTCTCTCACATCTCCTTATTGAAACTTCATGTAATCGCTGTTGCCAATTCTCCAAACATGTGTCTCACTGTCACTGTTGCGGTGTTGATGGCTTTGTTCCCATGCTGCTGGCTACTGTCTGTACTTCCCCAATTTTCTTGAGGAACTACCACATGTATGCCAACTCCTCTTGAATCCTGTCTCTGTGGTGCACAACATTGTCAAAATCCTCGGATCGACAATCCTGGACTATTTGGGCTATCATTTATCCATCGTCCTTCGTGATCATATATTCTAGAGGTGTTCTTTGTGCCTTCATATTCTTGCGCACTCCTCCTATCTGCGTGGCTTGCCTCTTATTCCCACCTGGTTCCTATGAGTTGGGACTTGGTGCGGTCCCTTGTGTTGCCTCAGCCTATTTCTGCTGCACTTGAGTCAGATCCGTAGTGTTCTTTTTCCCCTTCTAGGTCCCTGTCTTAGCTGCCCCTTCATTTGTCTGCTTTGTATTTGTCTAGCCCGTCCTCCATTTCTTGGGCACTGAGACTTCTTGAGGCTGTGTTTCTCCTTGCCCTGCCTCTTCTTCCGCTTTCCTTTCCAGCAAGTCTTGGGTGAGGATTGGAAGATTCCAGTCATCTTCCTAGTATTTGATCACCATGTCGATGTTGCCCTCTGTGATACAATAGCACATTTGTAGCCATTGCTTATTGGGGTCCTTTCATGTCTGTATCGACATCATATGTCGTGTGGCCTTGAGGTTGGCTATGTCCCGATATCACGCGACAACCTCTGGTGTTAGTCTCCACATGTTGCTGATGGCCTTCTGCAAATCACGTAGGTATCCTTCAGATATGGACCCGTTCATCCTTTTGTGCCTAACATCTGACGTGGCTTTCAACAATAAATATCTCGCTCCCTGATTAGGTTTGGGTCTGGTACCGAAAGTTACATATATTGGTTCCTTCCATCCCATAAAGGCTATTAACATGATTAGCCATGAATAGTGAAACTATGTTCCTAGATCCCGCGCATCCTTGCAGTCATCTAGGAACACATTCAAGAGATAGGGTTCCCAACTTACTGTGGTGTCCTTGGCACACTGAGCTGCAATTGTGACAATCCCAGCCGAAACTTCCTCCCTGCAACATTTTCTTGGCAGCTTACAAGATAAGATTTTTGGGCCCATTTGTGTTGCGACATCGTTGATCCTCTTGATAACGATTCCTCATGTCCCCCTGTCGGTACCATACTTCTTATTCATCTCTTCCACTAGTGATTTTTCCTTGGATTTGTTGTCAAGAAACTGCGTAGGATCCATGCCCCGGGATGGCAACCCTTTTATGTTCACAATACGTCCTATGTATATCGAGATGAGCTTGTCCAATCATATGTCCCCGCCATGTGTGACTGCTAACAATTGTTTGACGCACCTGCTTCCGTACTATCCTCTGCCAAAGTGTGGTAGGTATAGTAGACCTAAAATCCCTATTTTTTCCAATCATGTTGCCCATTGGAGTGGTTGATCAATCAGTTCCCCTATCGGATTTATGCCCACAATCTCTAAGTATACTCTCTTTGCAAATTCTGGAAACTTGTCTGTGTCTTCTACATCATGGTCTGAGTATTTTAGCTTGTCAATCTTCCCTAGCAAGCCTGATTCCACCCGTACCCCATCTGGTATATGCGGTAGAACTAGGGATGCGACAAGGTTCTTGCGAGGTGACCTAGGTATCTGCTACTTGTCTTTCTTCGATGTTGGCTGACTAGATGTTCCAATGACTCTTGTTTATACTTCGGAATACCATTCTGGCCAACATGTGAGATCTTCTACTGTTCCTTCTAGTGGGTGGTCTGAAACAGTTGTTTGAGACTCATTTGGCTCGACTGTTGTTTCCTGATTTGTCACTATGTCATTGACCTTCGAAGTTGCTTCAGTGTTCTTTGGTTGCACCTCCTTCAAGGTTTCCATGTACTAGTTCTGCTGCTCATGTGCCTTTGCTGGCGTATCTAGATTTATGCCCTCTGGTGTTGTCTGTTGGGTTTCTTCCACTATAGGTGTGGGGTTCACCGGTGTCGTGTCTGGAGATGGGATTTCGTCGATATTGATGATCTCTGGTGGTTGCTATTCACCTTATTCCAATTGTACCCATGACCTGGTTCTAACTCTAGGTTGTCTGGCACTGTGGATTGCTTCTTCTTTCTTTGGTGGTGCCATGGTGGTGACTGTCGAACATTTGCTGAGTTTGAATGGTCTCTGTAACCTCTGTGAACTCCGCTCTGTGATCCCGCATCCGTGTGTTGTATGGGCATCACATGAAGATTGCCGAGGATGCTTCCTTAATTATGGGTTCAATGCACCTCCAGTTATTTTGTACTTTACATTACTCTCCCTTGCCGTCTCTAGTTGGTGTGATTAATGTGGTGTCCCATCAATCCTTTCTGTCATTCAATTCCGTATATAGTTGTCTTTCTGTTTCCCACTTGTTTCCCCTTTGGTCAGGCCATTATGCTTATCCTTCCCAAGTTTGTATTCCTAAGTGTGCTTGCTCTTTCTTCTTTCGGTGCACTTTGCCTCTATTGGTACTGTTTGAATTTTTATTTTTTGTCCCCCTTTTTTTTAATTGCGCGGTGGGTTGCCAACTGTCCTTGTACAACTTCAGTCGTCTCCCGTTGACCATCCCTTTGAGTTCTGCACCCGATAAGTCTTTCGACTGTACATCTCCTCCATCTATGACAATTTTTACCTTGTATGGTCCTAAGCAATGCATCTTAAGCTTTCCTGAGTGTTGAAACGATTTGATGTCATACATCAATACTAAATATCCTTCCTTGAAAGTATTCTTCTTGATGTGCCTATCATGCCAAGCCTAGTCTCTTTCTTTATGAACTTGTTGGTGAAATCCTGCTAAAATCTTATCTTTCTCCATGATCATCAACTGATTTAGTCTCTCTTGTACTACACCTCGTTCTGTCATGTGTGTAATTGCTGCTACGCGCAATCTTGGTACTAAAAATTCTAATGGCACTACTGCTTCTTGGAAATAGACTAGTTTAAATGGTGTGTGCCCTGTCTAATTTTTGCACATAGTCCTTTAGGCCCATAATAATGTTGGTACTTTGAGGTCCCAGTCATCCCTGTTGACGTTACAGATCTTTGTCAGCGTATTCTCAAGGATTTTGTTAAATACTTCCACTATGCCATTTGCATGTGGGTGATATGGTGTGCTCTTCTGATGATGGAATTTGAACTCTTCAGTCATAGCACTAATGGTGTTGTTTATGAAGTGCATGCCTTGGTCGGTCATCAAAACTCTTGGGCATCCAAATATAGTGATCACTTGTTCAAATAAAAAGTGTGCTACTGTTTCTGCGCTGCAATCCTTCAATGGTGCGGCTTTCGCTCATTTTGTTAGGTACTCTGTCGCAGTGATGGCATATCTTTCTCCTGTTCTTTTCACTGGTGAGATGATTGGTCCCACAAAGTCTATTGCTCACTTATTGAATGCTTGCAATGTTACTTGTGGTTGTAATTTAATCTCCTCCCTTATGTTGTGTTTACCTACCCTTTGGCAGTCATCGCATCTCTGACAATACTCCTTCTAGTCTATGTGAATCGTCGACCACCATAGTCCTACACGCAATACCTTCTGCGTGATAGATTTTCCTGTGTAATGTCCTACTGTTGTTCCCTCATGGGCTTCTGTTAAGACTCTTGGTATTTTGTGCTCTAACACATACCTTCGCAAGATGCTATCTGTGCCCATTTTGTATAAGTGTCCTGCAGTAAGTTGATAGTATGCGGCGCAAACTACCAGGTTTTTCTTCTGCATGGTGTTATACTCCTGTGGCGCAGTACATGTGCTTAAGTACTGATTAATATTTGCAAAGTATTCATCAATGATCTGGACAGAAAATAAATGTGCATTTAGGAAGTTGTCTTCTAAATTTGTAGGTTCTTCTCCATTTGTGACTCTTGATATGTGGTCAGGTCCTGCATTCAATTTTACAGTCTTAACTATTACTTCAAATTCAAATTCTTGAAATAGTGGTAACCATCGACAGATTCTCCCCCCCAACACTGGCTTGTTGAATAGGTATTTCAGGGCTGAGTGATTTGTGAACATCTTAAAGTGTTTTCCCAATAAGTAGTGTCATAATTTATGTAGTGCGTAGACCATAGCTCGACGTTTTCTCTCTCTGGTGTTATAGTTCTGCTCCGATGCTGATAGTTTCCTGCTCGCAAATGCTATCGGGTGATCCAAGTCTCCCACTCCCGGTTGTGCTAAGATAGCTCCAAGTGCTATGGATGATGCATCTACATGCACGTGGAATGTCTTCTCCCAGTCTGGAAATACTAATATTGGTGTGGTGACCATATTTTCCTTCAGGGTATTCAGACCGTGTTGAAACTCGTCATTCCACTGAAACTTTGTATCCTTTCTTAACAGTTTTTCCATCGATGCGGTAATCTATGCATATCCTTTGATGAACTTTCTATAGTATCCTATGTGTCCCAATGTCTCTCTTAACTGACAGACTATTTTTGGTGGTGGTAAGTTAACAATTACTACAATATTTGCAGGATCTACAAATAAACCTTGTTTGCATATTATATGGCCTAGTAGTATCTCAAACGATTTTCTGAATATGAATTTATTAATGTTTAGTGATATCTGGCACTATCTGCATATTTCTAACATTAACTGTAAGACTTCTAGATGTTCTTTCAACAAACTATAGATTGTCCAATCATCCAGGTATACTTCTATAAACTGGTGGATGAACTCCTTAAACGCAGCAATGACTACTCTGGAAAATATCGTTGGTGCATTCTCCAATCCAAATGGCATGACTGTGTACTGGTAATATCTCCATTATGTCATAAAGGTGGTCTTGTATCTGTCTTCCTATGCTATCTTAATCTGGTGGTAGCCTGATAATCCATCAGTGAATGAGTAAGCTTCATGTCCTCCTATGGTTTCTAACACTTTGTCCATGAAAGGTGTAGGGAATGGGTCATGTAGGCATGCATCGTTCAACTTCCTCAAGTTGACGCATATCCGTATTCCTCCTTGTTTCTTGTCCTGAACTACCATTGAGCTTATCCATTCAGATTCTTCCACTGGCTCTATGATTCTGGCTTCCAGCATTATGTCGATCTCAACTTTGAATTTCTGCTTGTATATCAGGTTCAGTCTATATGGTCACTTTTTGATTGGTCTCGCTTCGAATCTGAGTGGTATCTTAATTTATCCTAGCTCTCCTACTATACCCTTCATCTCTATAAATTTCATGGGAAACAGGTCACTGTACTCGTGCAATAACTCTGTTATGATTTCTACCATTTGTGCATCCCAGTAATCTCCGATGCTGGTCATCTTGGGATTTTCAGCTGTCCTGATGTTGAATTTATTTACCTTGATCGACGCGACAATAACTTAATATTCTATAGGTGGGCCTTCCACTTCTCTCTCACCTTCCACTTCCTCGATCTGAATATCACGCGGGTCGTCTTCCTCTGGTGTGTCTTCGTGCACATGGTAACATAACAACAGTTCCTTAACTATCTGTTTGTTTCGTTGTTACTAATCTGTTATGAGCTTGACTTCTGTTTCCTTGATGGTTATCACTCCTCTTATTTGTTTGAGAGCTACATCTATGTTGGGGTTTTCATGTTCAAATGAAAAAGTGACTGTAAAATTATGTTGCAATGTTGTCCAAGTCACAGTTTCCTTGCGTGATTCCTGGTCTGTATACCAGTTCACTGGTATGCCCTCTAGAGTGTGTATGAAATGATGGGACCATTCCTCTGGGGGTGTCATTTTCCATAGCGTTCTACACTTCTCCAAGTCTTCCGCTGGCCCCCCCTGTCCATCATACTTATGATGTTGCTTGTTTTCTTTTTGTTGTGCAATGAACCTTATGCGCAGTAACCACTTACATTGGTACCAATCTGTGATTGTCTCCTTGTGTGCACCCCACTATATTGCTAGTGTGGCCTTGAGTGTTATATCAAGTGCTAATAGTCTTTGGTTCTCTGAAAATTCATCTTCATACTGTGTCAAGAATGTTTCCATATCGTTTATTCCATGGAAACTAGGTGGTTCCCTTATCTTCGTACCTATCCATCTTACTACGCAGTCTATTCATGCGCATCTTCTCATGGAAGCTTCGTGTAGCCTTTGTTACTAGTTCTCTAAAATCGTATCTGAGTCTGTTGCACATGACATAATGCTCATCCAACTAAGTACTCCATCTGCAGTTGGGTTTACGTAATCCTCATAGCGTGCAATTGTTCTATACAACTAGTTGATTTCCTCTAAGTCTAAGCAAGTAGGTTCTACAAACCTTTCCCCTTCTGATGGGTCTAATGGTGCGATGACCCTGTATTCACCTGACTCAAATGTCATTTTTCGTGTATTTAGATTGATTATGGGTTGGTTGTCAAACGCCCAATCCAATCCAAGCAACATTGGGTATGGTGTTGTGCCATCCACTATTTTGATTACTTCAAAGTTTGCTTTAGTGCGCACCCCATCCAGGTCTACTGTCACTTCTTTTAATGTACTGATTGGTAGGAATCTGTGTTGGTTTGCTAGTTTTAGTTGAAATGGTGAATACCCTAATGTGGGCTCTCCCATACATTTCCATGTCTTCTTTAGTAATACATTGACCTCAGATCCTAGATCTAGTATGATGTCTCCCATGTTGAAGTCTCCAATGTTTGCATTCAGTCTGAATTCCCTAATTGTTCTTCTCCTAGTATGTAGGTGATTAAATGTCTTTTGTTCTAGTGTTCCTTCTATCTCCATACTACATTTTTATAATATGTTTTGGAGAATTTTCACAGATGATGAATCATTTAATACTTTTACACATGCTTGCAAAAATCCTTTGATTGTACTTACTTGTCCCTTGGAATGTATCTCGTTGGTACGATCAAATAACGAAGGCATCTTGTATTCTGGTGCTTCCTTGCTTTGTTGCGTAGTTGAATTCATCGTAATGTCCTCCTTCTAAAATTCTTGTCAGGCTTGCTTAAATATCTCCTTCTCCTTCTGTGTGTCGAACTGCTTCCTTGGTTCGATGTTCTTATTCATCCATTGATTTTGTGTTGGCTCTTGTCGAATTGCGTCATCCCCTATTTTATCTCCTCTGTGGGTAACTATGTTAATGTTCCGTCCTTCATCCCTTTCTTCGGCTGAGATCCACTGAACATTCTGGTTGTTTTGGTTTCTCTTTTCCTAAATCTTTACTAGTAGTGTCAGACATTCTTTTGTATCACGGTCTGATGCTTGACAATACATACATGTTGCTGGTGGAAGTGGACATTCCCTTGCATAATTTCCGGGTTGTTTACAATTATGACATATCACTGGTCCTCTACCTCGTCCAAAACCTCCTCTCGCTTGTCTCCACCTCTGTAGCCTGCTCAATCTCCTCTTGGCACATTATACTGAGGCCCCTGATTATACTACGTGGTATTGTACTGAGGTTGTGTTGTGTTGTATTGTGGCTGCATGTTATTATATGGTTGTTGTGCAGTGTTGTATGGACCTGGAAATTGATTAAACTAAGGCACGGCTTGCCCAGTCATCATTTCTGCCTGCACTCTATATGCACCTGAGGTCCTTTCTCTCATCAACTCCATGGTTCTACAATCTTTTTCTTCGTGGCCCACTTACTTGCAAAAGTTGCAATACAAAATCTTTGGGACTGTCTGGTATTTCTGCATCATAGGGAAATGATATGGGTCATGGACTGGTTTCTTACAGAATTCACACCATAGTCCTCCTGTTGGTAATGGGTTTGGCATTCTGGCTACCATATACTGTGCAAATGTTAGACATTTGTTCTTGTGGTGTCCTTTCGTCTTGCATGTAGTGCACCAAACGACTTCTCATTTATCCTTATTCCTATTCTGGTTGAGTTGGAATGTTAAGTTCTTCAAATCCTCCTTTAGTTTGTCGATAGTTGGATCTATCTTCTGATACTGGTTTTCTTCCAGTTGTAGGGTTGCCTGCAGAGCCTTTGCCTGTGTCTGAAACTTTTGTTGTCGTAGTGGATATTTTAAGTGTGGGAGTAGTGACTTGAAAAACAAGTGTCGATGCTACATGTCGGTCATGAGGTATTTCAACTTCCCCTTCAGTCGCTTGAATCTCTGGTCAATCTCCCATATAGATTCTTCCATTTTTTGTCTAATTTCGATCATCTCATTCATGTACCGACCTTCTGAACTCGTCTTCTGGAATTCATTGATGAACAATTTCTTGATGTCTACAATTGTTCTGGTTGTCCTTGGTGGATTGTTCATAGCTAAGCTCATGTACCAATCCAGTGCGCAATCAATTAACATAATCGCTAGTTGTGCCAGTTTAGTATCTTCTTCTGTAATCTGTTTTTCTTCCCAAATCTTCTCATAGATGAACAAATGCTTTTCCGGGTCCTTCGACACTTCTCCTTTAAATTCTAGTAACCTGAAGGTGGGATCGTGTCCTGCCATTCTGAATGTTGGACTACTACCTCCGCGTGGTGTAGATACCTGACTAGTGTTGCCTGAACTGGCTCCTCCAGTTGTTTCTCCTTGTGTAGACGTACTTACTGCTGTCTGACTTCTTCTGAATTTCGATTGTCTAAATGGTGGTGTTCTCTTTGGTGTATTAGTTGCACATGGATTCATGAGTTCCACGCTGACATTAATATGGATAGGATTGTTGCCTTCTCTTCCCATTCTTGGACCTCTTGTCTTCCTCTCATATGTTGCATGCAGGATTTCCTCAATCTTCTCCATAGCCCGAAGATCCTCTACCTCTTCGTCATCACTCACCAAGCCTTTCCTCGTAGCTACAACTCTCTTCTTGGTATTCACCTAGTATTGGTAGGGTACTCTGCTACACGTCTTTCCAGCTGTCGCCATGATCTTCTTGATCTAGTCATCATTCATCATGATTAGGTCCAAGGGTTCCTCCTTCTTTCCCTTATCCTTTCCTCCTTCCATTTCTCGTCTTTCTGTCAGTTCTTCCCCCCTTCCCCCATGCACGTAGGGAAGTTTAGTTGTATGACTCCATTGTCAGTACACCTTTTTTATATAGCAGTATCTTAATAGAAGTATACAATGATCAAATGTACCTTCCTTGAGGTCCACATAGAAACTCTTGCTCTGCTGCACTATATGACTTTGTTGTGTCGACTGCAAACTCTGTTATAAAACCTGCCACAATACTGTCAAGCCAAAAATCTACTGCGCGGGTGAATTTTTTGTTCACCTGCTGTAGCTGCTCAATCTGTACTAGGGTTCACTCTAATAGTTGGATCTGGTTCATTGCATGGTTATCCTTCAACCTTAGTATCCACTCTTACAATAAGTGTGGAAAATCACAGAAAAAGACTTCATGCAAATCAGTAAACAAATATTTCTCAAGATACTTGCAGGGTGTTACTCTAGAGTTTCTGTTATCTTTCTGTACAAACTCCAAATCTTTGGTTCTTATCCAAGTTTCGATCTCTGCTTTTGTATGATTCCACAGTATCAACATCCCTTTCTAGTAGCTCATTGATTTATTTTCCGCTTTAATATTCTTTTGCTCTGCCTCTTCGTATCTACTCAATCCTCTCTTGTTCCTACCAACGACAACAGAACCATTTGTTGGTTTCTTCTCTCCTATATACTGTCTAAGGTTAACGACCCAGAGTTCATGTCTGTTCGGGTTTCCAACAAAGTCTCTAAAACTATCGACCCTCCTGGTAAACTAGAAGGCAACACAACACACAGAGTGCATTGTGCAGTCTCACCCGAGATAGTGTTAATGGGTGGCTGTAATACTCATATGATAACTGTATATTGAACCACTATTATAACTTGTAAACACAATATACCATCATTTGTGAATACGTAGGAAATATAGCAACTCATTCATTAAACATAACAATAACTACTGAAGACAATAAATATATGCATGCATTCATCACATAACACAGATGTTACCGTGGTTCACCCCCTCCTAGGCTACGTCCACAAAGATCTGGCTTCTGGATCTTTTATTATAGTATTTCCGCATCTACAGTGTCACACGTGTTAAAATTCTTCTCAATTGGGTAATATCTATAAGAGGTGAAATAGATCGCACCAAGATCCTCAACCTGTGATCTAACCCTCAGGATCCACCCTCCCCAGTCCTCTCTAGATCAACAACTTACAAAATTAGGTCATACAACAAAACACTATGCATATCGACTTGCTACAACAACCCCCTCTACAATAACGACTCTTATCTAGAAAAATCTGAACCCTTATGATACCTAAGTATCTATATTTATACGTTTCTGGCTCTCCATCCATTACAATACATTACCAAAACCCTAACCCTAATGTCATTAGGTCTTCCCTGCATGTGCGCGTGTTGTTGTTCCTTCCAGCTGTCGCTTTCCTTGTGCATGCCTTCTTTCCCAAAATTGCCTTGCTTTTCTGCTTTGGCCTACTTCCAACAATGTTCCATTGAGGATGGCATCACATATATTGGTGGATTTTCAAGTTGTTGTGCGACTGATGTATACACCACATTCTTCTTGAGACACTCCTATCTGGATTCCTTAAATGTTTCCTTTTCTTTCCGTGCATCAAACTGCTTCTGTGGTTCAATATTATTCTTAACCCATTGGTGTTGTGTTGGATATTGTTTTACTACACCAGTTCATGTCTTGGCTCCTCATCGAGTGACTATATTGATGTTTCTTCCATCATCCCTAGCTTCTATAAAAATCCACTGGACATTCTGGTTGTTTTGGTTCCTTTTTTCATGGATCTTCCCCAAGAGTGTTAGACAATATTATGTGTCATGATCTACTGCGCAACAATACATACATGTTGCTAGTGGGAGTGGACGTTCCCTTGCATAATTTCCTGGTTGTTGGCAGTTGTGGCACACTACTGGTCCTCTACCTCATCCAAATACTCCTCTACCTCGTCCTCCACCTCTGTATGCACTTAGATCTCCTCATGGTGCATTGTATTGAGGTACCTGGTTATACTGCGTGGGGTTATACTGTGGCTGCACATTATTATACTGTTGTTGCACATTATTGTATGGTGGTGGTACCTATTTGAACTGAGGTGGAGCTTGTCATGTCATCATTTCTACTTGCACCCTATAAGTATCTGAATTTCTTTCTCTCATCAGCTCCATCGTCCTACAATCCATATCATCATGACCCACTGACTTGCAAGAATAGCAATATGTACTGTCTTATATTTTTGCATCATTCGACAATGATATGGATCATTCCCACGTGTCTTACAAATCTTGCACCATGGTCCTCCTATTGGAAATGGGTTTGGCACCTCTGTCACCATATACTGCACAAAAGTTGGGCATTCATTCTTATGGTGTCCTTCTCTCCTGCATAAGGTACACCAAACAACTTCTCTTTTCTCTTTACCTTATTCTGGTTAAGTTGAAATGTTAGATTTTTCAAATCCTCCTTCAATTCCTCTGTTGCTGGATCTATATGTTGATACTGGTTCTCTTCTAGTTGAAAGGTTGCTTGTAGAGCCTTTTCCTGAGTTTGGAACTTTTTATGTCTTAATGGGTATTTCAAATGTGGTAACAATGAGTTCACGAATAAATGCCTATGTTGCATGTCAGTCATTGCATATTTCAACTTACCTTTTAGATGCTTAAACCTATTATCAATATCCCAAACAAACTCACCTGGTTTTGTCCTGATTTCAATCATTTCATTCATATATTAGTCTTTTGAGTCAGGCTTATGAAAGTCATTTATCAGTAGTTTTTTCATATCTGCAATAGTCTTTGTTACTCATGGTTGACTGTTTACATCTAGGCTCATGTACCAGTCCAACGTGAGGTCGCTCAGTGTGATTTATAACTGCGTGACCTTTGTATCCTCATTTGTGATGTTCTTTGCTTCCTAGATCTTCTCACAGATGAATAAGTTCTTTTTAGGGTCCTCTGATACCTCTCCCTGAAATTCTGGTAACCTAATCGTGGGATCATGTCCTGCCATTTTAAACTATGTTGAACTACTACCTCTGCGTGGTGTAGATAATTGACTGTTAGTTACTAAAATGGATCCTCCAGTTGATGCTTCATGCTTGGATGTGTATCATGTTGTCTTTCTTCCACTAAAATCTGGTTTTCTAAACATTGGTGTTCTTTCTGGTGTGTTAGTCGCACATGGGGTTGTAGGTTCCACACTAACATTGATTTGGATTGGAGTTCTGCCTTTTGTTCTTTCCCTTAGACCTCCTATTTTCCTTTCATACGTTGCGCACATAATTTCCTCAATCTTCTCCATAGCCCAAAGATCCTCTACCTCTTCTTCATCGCTTGCCAAGCCCTCTTTATCAGCTATGGCTCTCCTCTTGTTATTCATCTTATATTGGTAGGGTATTCCACCGCGTGTTTTTCCAGATTTTTCCATTATCTACCTTATATGGTCTTCCTCCATCATGATTGGGTCCATATCCTCCTTCTTCTTTCCCGTATCCATCTCTTCCTCCATTTCTCAGCTTCCTGTCAGTGTTTCCTCCCTTCCCCCATGTGCGTAGGGAAGTTTAGCTATCTGATTCCATAGTAATCACACCGTTGTCATACAATAAAATCTTTATTGAAGTATACAATGATATGATATACCTACCTTTGGGTCCCTTTAGAAAATCCTTCTCTGTTGCGGTGTAAGACTTCACAGTATATACTGCAAATTCGATGATAAACCCTGCAACAATATTGTCTAACTAGAAATCTACTGTGCACGTGATTTTTTTATTAACTTGTTGTAACTGCACAATCTCCACAAGATTCCACTACAACTGTCTAATTCAATTTGTAGGGTGGTTTTCTTTTAACCTCAATAACCACTCCTGCAACAAATGCGGGAAATCACAGAAAAATATCTCGTGCAGGTCGCTAAACACATATTTGTCGAGATATTGTGCAGTGTTAGCTTAGGGTTTTTGTTGTCCTTCTGCTTAAAATCAAGTTCTTTCATTTTCAACCATCTTTCGATCTTTTCATTTGTTGGATTCCATGGCCTGAACATTCCCTTCTACACTTTCATCCTCCGTGCATTTCTTCCATGGATCCCCTCCACTCAATCCTGTGCAGTTCCGACCAACAACGAAACCATTTGTTGGTTTATATATCTGACTCCTTTCTTCTTCTTGGGTGTACCGAGGTTCATATCTCAATAGGTTTCCAACAAAACCCTTTAAAACTATCGACCCTCATGGTAAACCAGAAGGCAACGTTGCGCATAAGGTGCACAACATTGTCTCACCCGAGATAGTTCTATGGGTGACTGCAATACCCATGTGTTTGTAGTATAGGAATGAGTGGGGATCTGGGAGTGTATCCTATCTTGCTTTATGCCTTAAAGTTGTTATTGTTTCAAGTATTCCTAAGATTCATTCATCTTTAGCCTCATGCATGAATGCTAACATCTAGTTAATCATTTATTCATAAGCTAACCATTAACATAAAGTATCATTCAATAAACATCACATAGAACACAGGTTTTACCGTGGTTCACCCCCTCCTAGGGCTACATCCACAAATATTTGGCTTCTCTTCTCTTTTATTCAATCTACTGGAAAATCTAGCGCACACATTACATCTTCAATCATACAATCATGATGAGGTTAAGGAACCTCTGTGAGGCAGACTAGATCACACCAAGCTCCTCAACCTGTGATCTAACCCTCAAAATCTATCTTATTCGACTCTTCTATAACCTTATTCCCATAATTATCAACAACCTTTAGCCACTTACCCAACCAATATCTAACCTATACCTCCTAGGTTCTTATTTATATTATTTTACAGGCTTATAGTCATTACAATCCTTATCAAAAACCCTAACCCTAGTATGGTTAGTCTTGTCTGCCTGTGTGCCACGTTGCTTTTCCTCTTGCATGCTACTTTTCCTTCTTTTTATGCATGCTACTTTCTTTCCATCTGTTGCACGTGCTACAAAATTAGTTCTTCCTCTCCAAAATTAGTTCTTTCCCAAAATAGATATTTTCTCCAAAATTAGTCATGTGCCCAAAATAGCCTTCCTTCTCAAAATAGGCCTGTACCCAACACCTACAATGACCTCACCTCTCATTCTTCCCCTTTCTCTACCTTAGACAAAGGACCATATGAGTTGTAGGTAGCCTCTACCTTTTGTTGAGCTACTAAAGAGGTTGTAACTGGGTTAA
The DNA here is from genome assembly GCA_010110895.2 of Picea sitchensis. Taxonomy (NCBI): domain Eukaryota; kingdom Viridiplantae; phylum Streptophyta; class Pinopsida; order Pinales; family Pinaceae; genus Picea; species Picea sitchensis. Next base: position 1,218 of record SNQJ01S0106746.1, on the reverse strand, counting down.
CCACCAGATAGGTGGATCCATCTTAAAAGACGTGTTTCTCTTTTAACACATCCTTTTTCTGCCAACTCCACTAGGGACACTTGCAAACCTCTTTTGTTTTTATTGTATCCCAAAATTTTATCAAGGATTAAATCCAAATTCTTTAGTGTACCCTCTTCTAACTGCTACCTCTTTCATTCCGCCCCCATCTTTTGACACATAATCACAAGACAAGGTCATCAAGCGATTCATTAAATTTATTTGGTAGGTGTTATAGTTCAGTTTCTTTGGTAATTTCAATAAATTAGGAAGCCATAGATACCATCAAGGGTTGTTCCACTTGTCACTTTTTGAGAAGTGACAAGTTTCTTTTGACCTAACCTTAGCCTCTTCTCTTTTTTTTCTTCCTCGAAAAATAACATGAAAAAACCCTCGAGTAATTTCACACTTCATGGATGGTAAATAGGGTAAACCACCGACCCTGATTACAAGGCCTAATCCCAATAGGGAACAAGACATTCAAACCCGTGACCTCCTTTGCTGGGGATAACTTCACGTCTGGCTCAAAACCACTTGAACTAACCCTTGGGGCTTCCTAGCCTCTTCTCTTATAAATAAGAGGAAGTGATTTCTATTTTGGAGGACTTATAAAATATAATAGCTAAGATTTGATGATTTCTCAATGTTCTTAGTGATTATGCTTAGTTTTTCTCATTAGGTTATTGAGATTTGAATTTTTTTTGGTCGAGGGTTGAGGGATAGTGGTGAATGCTAGTTATGTTAGCTATCTCCTTAAGGGATCAATTAGTTAGGTGTTTTTCATTATTTCCTTGGGTTTGACTTGCTTATTTTTTCTTAATAACAACTCACACCCATATTTATTTATGTGTTTGCTTGTGTAGGTTTCTTGAAGGAGTAGAGAATACCATCCTTAGTTTGCATCTAGGAGGCTTAGGGGTCCTTTAGGATATCCCTAAAGCCCACATTTCCTTGCGAGTTATAGCAGTATTTCCCTTATTTTTCACTTCATTTTTATCTCTTAAATTTATATTCTTTGTTGTTGTTTCCTTGAAAAGATGAATTGGTCATTTTGATCAGTTTACCCTTCTAGGAAAACCTTCTTTGTTGGTTGTTATACCTGCAAATTTAATTTATGTTTCCTTTATTTTCATTTATGTTTATACAATGCACTAAAAATATATATCTAACCTGCTAGGAAGTTGACTAGTTGCTCTCTCT